>JAVYIG010013189.1:0-48784 GCA_035222895.1 Strongylocentrotus droebachiensis
CATCATGACCATAATGATAATTGCCTTGCAATGGAACGCGTGTTTTTATACATTATAACATGTATAACTTTACTAGTTTATGATCTATCTGAGTTGTGTTTCCACACCAAGAAATTAGATCTCGTTAACGGTTACCAAACCTCACCTTATTTTATCCCATTTATTTTAGAATTGACTGCAAAGATCTTTGTGACCGATGCAGACACCCGAGAACAAGATTTATGTTGCAAATCTACGAGATGACCTAGTCTTCACTTCTATACCATCCACTAAAGAACCCGTTATATCACATATGACTCCGTGGAGAAGAAGATCTACTGGACTGACAAGGATACAAAACGAGCTTATCGTGCTGATGTGGATGGTGGAAACAGGGAGGTGGTCACTTCTCAAAGCGGTGATGGTATGATGTATTCACTTAGTCGTATAAATATGAATCTTGAGATACGATTGTATGCATTTTGCGAAGAATGATTGAGATTAGAATCTGATATTGTTTGTATTTACAATCCAAACATAATTGTACTCATGTGGCTAAATTATTATTATTACATAAATCATGTTGTAAATGAAGGCAATGGTCTGGCAGATTTGTCATATAAGAGATGCAAGGCTGCACACCTCATATAAAAATAAAGTTTATACAATTATGTTTATATACCATCAAGTTGAGGGTTGTTGACATCTTCATTGAATGGAATCAGAAATAATTGTTGTTGAAAGACCTCCTTACTAATCATGGGGTAAATATATATGAACTCCTTATTTCGTTTCTTAAGATGTCCGAACACCCTCGTTCCGAGAAAGTTTGCATTTTTTTAAATTAAATCACAGAACTACGAGGAATTGCTATTGCAGAGAATTCTCGCACCCTCTACATCGCGAATAAAAGTCCGAAGAAAATTACATCGGTATCGATTGTACCAGGAAGCTCGTTTCCTAGGGCTGAGACGGACTTTACATCCGAGTTATCTGAAGAGCTATATTCCTTAGAAGTGGATGAAGAGAAAGGGTGAGTCTGGCATGGTTTAACCAGGATACATACAATGATGACCATTTTGTTTAATAATGGAGGTATATCATGCAGTGGCGTACGCAGGATTTTTTCAAGGGGGGGGGGGGGTTCAAATCGGGCCCAAAATTTCGCAACGACTCAAAACCAGCCGCTGAGAAGCGGGGGGGGGGGGGGGGGGGGGGGGGGGGGGGGGGGGGGGTAAGCGTACACTTTTTTTTTTTTTTTGGTCTCGAAATTTGAAATTTGACATTTTGTCCAGTTGGGGGGGGGGGGTAAGCTCAGTCATTGGCAATTTTTTATTTTTTATTAATTTTTTTAAACATTTATTTTAAAAAAAGAAGAAGAAAAAAAAAATCTCAAAAGGTGGGGTTTTTCCAAAATAAAATGCATAAAATATACACATAAAAAAAAACTCGAGGGGGGGGGGTTTAACCCCAAAACCACCCCCCTGCGTACGCGCCTGATATCATGTCACTTAAGCCGTCCCTTGCCAATCCCTGCACGGGATATCACTGTACACGATAATCCCCCAACGTTTGATTGCCAGAAGACAATAACCATTTGTTTAAAAAAGTTTTTTTTTTATAGGAAGGTAGAATGTCCTAAATATGTTTTAAGCTCTTTTATACTTAATTAGCAGTTTTCCTCTGATTTTACCACGCGGAATGTTGATATCTGTGGGCGATCTTGGTTGCTTACCCCTCATGTGACAAACAGGTGAACTTTTTTCTACACATAATGTACCTTATAATGTGCAGTCTATCATGCACATGGCATGCATATGTATCGTTTGAAAGGAGGGCAGATGAAAAGCTGTTTCCAAGCCCGTAGTTAATTTTTGAGGGTCGAAATGTAATATCACAAAGGGAAAATAAAGGGGGTTCTTACCATTGCTTGAGGGGACAGAAATAAGCAGATCTTGCTTTAAAGGGATTGGGTAACTTAGTCTCAGATTCTGTAACAAAATCCTGGATTTAGCTCATGCTGCAATGATAATTATAACCCTTTAGGTCAGTCGGGAACCCCATGGCTTTTACAAGCCGATCGCCTGTCTGATTATCAAGATATTTATGATTGGAAATCGAAATTAAATTTTGCGTTTTCCTAACGGTTTTTATAAAACAACAGTCTATTGGGGGAAACGTGTATGGTAAAAACCGGTCACTCTGTGATTTTACTTTTTTGAGGCCATTCTTGATCATTTTAAAGCACTTTTTTAGGGCTTCAATATTACACCATATCACAGACACTGATAACACGTAGAGCCATGCATCTCAGATTTAAAACGGTGTAGATATCGTTTCATTTTCCCTGAATAATTTCCGTTCGTTCGCAAAACAACCTCGCCTAAAACCCAACGTTAATGAATAATTACAACAGGAACATCAATAAATTAGAAAGTGGTATACTTGTATATATACAGGCAACTATTCCAGAAGGCATCAGAGCTGTCAGCTATTAACGTCTCTCTATTTTGGCTAGCTCGTACATACATTTTTACCTAGCGTATTACCAGCAATTGTGTCCAGAAAGAAAACAATATAATTTATATACATCTCTGTTCTATGATATAAAACAGCATAAAAAATAATAATGCATTCATAACGGGGGGGGGGGGGGGTATAAAAATCAATCGTTTTCGACAGGTTTTCGTAGGAGCCCCTTTTCCGAAGGTGTGCCCTTTTTGGCAACCCCTCCCCCCACTTATAAAAGATGTTCTGCCGTTCCTAATGTCCACAATGCCGAAGAAATATACGCACAACGAAATAGTGATAAAATATTTGGTTCACCCCAAATTATTAAAAAAAAAAAAAATCTAATATAACGTTTCATACTTTCCTTTTTTTTTCTGGTGTTGAAATTGATTATTACGGCACGCTTGATTTTTCAGATTCTTGTATTGGTCACTGAAATACAAAATCCAGCGCAAACGACTCGATGGATCTGGAGGCACGGAGACTATATACAGGAACAACGATCTATCCGAAATCACTGGATTGAGCATTGATCTCACCCGTACGTATTTCATATTTAGAAGGGTTTAGTAACATGACATGTCATTTCAGATAGACAGTTTATCTACATGGCTCCTCTCCACCCATGTGTTAATGGGTACCTGGTATGATGCAAACGTCATTGTGGTTGGATTAGCATGTCGGCGACTAATTTTAATAATTGTGTATAATACAATACAATAATTATGTGAGCGCCAAGCATGAAAGTGATAATAGTTGTTGTGGGTTCTTGTATGGCGCTCATGTATGTCACACTTAACGACCCTGGTGCTCCACTGATATTACCCTGGCATTGACATCATCCATGTACGTATTTCTTATTTAGAAGGGTCATTGACATCAGCCGTGTACGTGGAAAGATTCTTCATGGCCTTTGGAATGCTAACTCATGGATTTATCAAGAAAAATAATGTTGTATTTGTATTACAATATAACGATATTCCCTTCTTTCTATAATAAAAACATAATTGTGGTGATGACTTGATATGATCAGATAACAGACATTCTAATGATCCCTCATATTACCTTCTTAAAAAAGCGTTAAATCAACGTTTTGATTAGTCGCGGAGAGACAGTGATGGCAGTGGCAGATTTAACAATTTAAATATTAAGAAATATACATGTTTCCATGTCCTTCTTAATGTTGACTTAACAGTATAATTGTATATCATGGGCTATAAACAAGGAGAAAACGATAAATTGTATGAAAAATGAGTTCAAAATTAATTGAAATGACCATTGTATAATACACCACGTATATCACACACAAAAAGTCATGTACTATCTTCAAGTTTTACATAATCTTGTCTTGTCTTCTCAGACTTAGATTGTAAATCCATCTTGGTTGTTGTGAGGGTTTAGTCATGAAATTTCATTTAATCAAAGGCTAAATTCATAAGATTAACTACTTTGCATTTGCATATTTTCTTTGTTGTGGCAGGAGATCCACGACGCATATTTTTCTGTGACTTTGGTAAGAAACGATCTTACTACAAGGACGTAAACCAATCTCCCTCAACGGCTCAGGATCTCACAAACTACATGAATGACCCTGACATCAGTGGCGAAAAAGAGCGAGAAAAACTGATTGATATAAGCTACTTCGATGGCACCCTCTACTGGACGAAGGAAGACGATCCCAATGGCATCGCTGTAATGACTAATTACGATCAAAGCAGCCGATCATTCGACATCAAAGAAACCAGTGAGATTAACAAGCCCTATCAATTGCTCATCATCAACGTAAATCCATGATCAATATTTGACAGAAATTTAATAGCCCGGGGTGTATTATTTATTTGATTCAACGTTATAAACATTGTCATATCAGATATGACTGGTAAACCACCGCCAACAAAAAACAGCCGCGTTTTGGGGGTAATTGTCCTTGGGGGGTAATTGTCCGCGGGGGGTAATTCTCCGGGGGTAATTTCCCGGGGGGTAATCGTCCTACGGGGGGAGTTTTCCGGGGGGTGATTGCCCAGGGGGTGATTGTCCTGATACGATATAGCACATCGGCATGGTTTTGATCCAGGGGCCTCACAGTTACGAGGCCATTGCTTTGTAACTGAACCATGACTGTTCGCAGCGGGGCAATTTTTTGTTGCTCACTAGCCTCCCCCCCCCCCTTCCCCTCCCCCTCTTAATTCCCCAACGTATCCAATTCAAGATCCTTCTCCTCACGATCAACATCATTCATCATCTCGCACCATCATACCTGATTGAACTGATCTGACCCAAACAGACTACCGGCATGAACCTAAATCATCATCCAGACCCCAAAAGCAACCCAAATAACTATAAAATAAGTTCGAATAAATATTACCATGCCTTTATTATGTCTTTTCAAATTATTGCTATCACTGATATAATGATATAATGTGTTAATTTCAAAGGAATTTACATGTTTTGTTAATTCGTTAGTAATGTTAGTAATGTTAGATCTTCTTGGTATTTAAGTAATGTTAATTTGTTAAGTTATGTTAGAAATATTTGATCTTCTTGTTAATGTAAGTAATGATAATTTGTTAATTTATGTTAGTAATATTTTGTTTTCTTGGTATTTTGAGTAATGTTAATTTGTTAAGTTATGTTAGAAATATTTGATCTTCTTGTTAATGTAAGTAATGATAATTTGTTAAGTTATGTTAGTAATATTTTGTTTTCTTGGTATTTTGAGTAATGTTAATTTGCTAAGTTATGTTAGAAATATTTGATCTTCTTGTTAATGTAAGTAATGATAATTTGTTAAGTTATGTTAGTAATTTTTGTTTTCTTGGTATTTTGAGTAATGTTAATTCCATTAGTAATATTGATTTTTTTTGTTTGAAGTAATTTTGATTTGTGTACATGTACAGCGCTTTGAAACTTTTGTCACAAGCGCTATATAAATTGTTCATATTATTATTATTATTATTCAACATTGTCTTGAAGACTGCAATGCTGTTGGTATACATGGGAATTCTGTCTTCTTTCTTAATCTTTACCGTTAATGTCTGTGTGACTATTATTTGTTTTTATTTGATGCTCTTTTACTTTTTTACCATTAATTAAATCATGAATTTTAGTTTTCATTACATCGTTGAAAGACAATCTTTATTATTATCCTTGGCATATAAGTTTATTTCGTAAATTCAATTGTAAACTTATACTTCTTTTAAAATGAGGAATTCTTCTGTCAAAGCATGAGGCGGTAATAGAAAGGTCAAGTTTAACTACTATATGGAGGGGAATTTTTCTTTCCTGGAGGGGCCGTTATAAATAGGCAATTTGTGCTTAAAAATAGGTAACAACAGAATTATAAGCATCAGAAGGGGTCGGGGGGGTGTAGGCAATTTTCAAAATCTAGAAGGAAAATGTTTCACAAGTAGACCTCATAAATCAAGTAAACCCTTTGTAAAATCGGTTATTAATAAGTTGCCCACATTATAAATCCGTCAACGTGGTTTGAATGGCTAAGTTTTACAATTTTTACCTTCCATTTGATATTCTATTAGTTATGTTACATATATATATATATATATATATTTATATATATATATATATATATATATATATATATATATATATTTATATATATATATATATATATATATATATATATATATTTTTTAATCCTTTTTTTTTAAATACTTTTAAACGTGATAAATATTATACCCATCCTCTTATTCGTTTCCTGTTTTGTTTTTGTTTGTTTTTTCTTCTTGTTTTTCTCTTATGTTTACCTTGATTTTGTTTTGTGTTATGTTATCGGTTTTACAGTTTTACTCGTATGCTTGTTGTCGTTCTAGTTGACCTGAATATTCAACCCTCTCTTAAAGGGAAATTTGGTGGAGTTATTTATAATATCTCATTTGATACACTTGTATGTAGTATTTCTTCTGAATAAAAATTTGGTATTAAGGGAAACAATTAAATGTCTTTGTATTTTTGTTGAGTTATGTTCCATTTTTAAGTAGGCTAAGAGGCAAGGCAATGTCCATATTTCTTTCCCCGAAAATGAAAGACCTTGTCAGTGGTAAATATGCGTTTTAATGGTTCGGTATAAAAATGTCAGAGGTAAAAATGCCAGAATTGACAATTCTACACCAACGATTTTGATAGATGCCTCCACATTTCCTTTTCCTATATACCAATTATAATATATAAATGATAAGCATAGGGTACCTTTGGTTTTCAAAGAACATAATCTCTCTATCCCCCACTTTGTATTTGGAAAATCAGTTAAGCCTGTTAGTCTTTTGAGTAGTAAACAGTGGTATAATATGATTAGTTTTGAACAAATTAAAATAAATAAATGTTGTTTGTATTGGGAAAATGTCTTGCAGAAGGACGTTAAATGGTCCTCTGTTTTTAATAGGAATTTGATTGGGATAAGAGATTTTCGTCTACGTGAATTTAATTTCAAGCTTTTATATAATATGTTACCAGTTCGTAACAATCTGTTCAAGTGGGGTCTCTCATACGATGACCTTTGTTTAAAATGCAAAAAGACTGAAGATGTGCTTCATGCTTTCATTTCATGTAAGGCAAATGAAACCTTCTTTGAATATTTAAAGGACTTAGTTTTACGTGCTTTCAATCTTAGAATAGAGATAGATATTGTTTTATTACTCAAAATGAATTCGCAAACAGAAATCGATTTGATAATGACTATTGCTTTTTGGTCGATTTATAAAATGATTATTTTTCGTAATAAGTATGGGTATGATAATAGAGATTTGAGTTTGATTTACTTATTTAAGAGAGAAATGACTAACAGAATAGAAATAAACGAACATTTGAAAGTACAAAATATGAAATTTCCTGCGAATTTGCTTAGTTATATTTGAATAAATAACTTGTGTATTATTGATGTTCCATTGATTTGCTGAATTGTAAGCAAAATTATGTTACTGTTTGAACATTTAATAAACACCTCTAAGAGGCAAAGAGAAAAAAAAAATGTTCCATTTTTAAGTAGGCTAAGAGGCAAGTCAATGTCCATATTTCTTTCCCCGAAAATGAAAGACCTTGTCAGTGGTAAATATGCGTTTTAATGGTTCGGTATAAAAATGTCAGAGGTAAAAATGCCAGAATTGACAATTCTACACCAACGTTTTTGATAGATGCCTCCACATTTCCTTTTCCTATATACCAATTATAAAACAAACATTCAATAATATTAAACAAAGTATCCCATCCAAAAGTACTGCACTAGATGTTAACGTTTCAACATTACACGCCCCCCCCCCTTCTCCGTTTGTTCAAGTTGTTTCGACTTTATTATACTGAATGTGAATGTCGCCTCTTTTCAAAGAACATTAGCTACGTGCGCATACCCTGCACCGGTTTATCAGCCCGAAAAGCACCATAAGAAAATAAAATGGCTATCATACATCTCGGCGCTCACCACACGATCCTCTTGCGATCCCATTTTCGTTGAAAGGTGGAGGTTATTTTTTATGTTGACATCTAAATTACCACTATCCTCCGAGTCCTAATTTGGTTCTAAATAATGATAATACTATTAATAACCGAAATAAGTGTAAGCATTTAACTCTTCTAATCGAGAAAAAAAGGCCGAAACGGCTCCCAATATTATTGTAGACAGTCGCAATATTGGTCTGACGTCCCAACGTTTCTGAGCCGATTTAGCTTCCCTCTCGAAAGAAGCATGACATCCCTTGAAATTTTAATTTTAATGATTTTAATTAATGACTATTCGGATCCTCGGCAATTCAGATTTTACATATCATATGGCTACGAATAGTCTCATTGGACAACGCCCTTTATCGTCAGAGTCCAGCAGCCTAACATGTTTAATAGCCTATGGACTTTAACCTCCCCCCCCCCCCCCCAAAAAAAAAAAAAAAAAAAAATCGTTTTTTTTTAAACGAAAAGCACATTTACCCCGACGTACGTTGACACTAGCTCATTCATTGGAACCCTCATGTCCCATTGACTTTTGACATTTCATCAACCGTAATTTGGTCAAAATAGGTCGCTAGCTCGCCATTGCCTATATAACACATGTGAAACAAGTCGAACTTTGGACGCTGGTATTGTCTGCAAATGATATAAAATGATCCCGACGTATTAAGCGCTATATAAGCAATAATATTATTATTATTAAATCAGATGAACTCACAATATCATTAATATAAATTAAAAAAGTAAAGGACCAAGTTTTGAACCCTGGGGCACTCCACAACGAATGGGCAAATATGAAGATTGTTGATTTTGAATAAAAAACAAATTGTTGACGATTTGATAAATAATCTTTAAATAATTGCAAAAGAATTCCACGAATACTATAAGCCTCTAATTTACGTAACAAAATTGCATAATCTAAAGTATCAAAGGCTTTACTTAAATCAAGAAATAAACCAATTGTAAACTGTCTAGAATCAATTGCATAAGAAACTTTATCAATGAAATTAAGAAGAGCAGTCGTTGTGGAGTGTCCCATTCGGAAACCGTGTTGATTTTCAGACAAAATATTGCATTGGAATAACTTTGGCTATTTTCATTTGATTAGGAAAATACCAGTTGACAAACATGAATTGAAAATAGAACAAATGTATAATTTTCTTGACAACAGTAATATTAGTATCATCATAATCAGCTCTAGTACCATTCTTCAAACAGCGAACGATATCGATAATTTCTTTACATGATATAGGAGTAAAATATGCTGATTTTTCATTAACAAATAAATTATCATTGTAGAAACTGTTGGAATATTGCACATTGTTTGACAGATTTCGTACCAAGTTCTCCATTAATAGTCTTCCAAATTAGTTTAATATCACCCTTATCATGATTAAATTTATCCTTAAAATATTGATATTTAGCTTTCTTAATTTCATTTTTAACTTTATTTCTGTATTGTTTATAAACTCTTTTCCTATATTCAGTTGAATTTTTTAAAGACTTTTCATACAATTTCCATTTATTTTTATTTTTTTTCATTAATACTTTATTTATCCATGGTTTATGCTTACGTCTATTAACATTTATTTATTGCAAAGGAAAGCATTCTTCATAAATGCTAATAAATTTAGACAAAAAGCAACTATAGCTCACATTACAATCACTTCATTTCAAATTCCATCTGACATGTTACGATCATTTACTGAATTCAAAAATATTACTATCATTAAACTGTCTTTTGTTAATTACATGATTCTTCTCCTTGATTTTATGATGACAAACACTAAATACAGGAAAATGATCTGAGATATCAACTAAAATAGCACCATTTAATGTATTAGCAACATCATTAATATTATCTACAATGATCGGTCACCCGAGTAGGGTGATGAATGAGTGGATACATAGACAAGTTACCAGCATATTTAAAAAGTCATTAGCTTTATGACAAGATGTGGTATTTAATAAATCTCCCATCAGATATACAATTTTATTTTCTGTGTTTATTTTATGAAGAGCTGAACAGACAAGATGTGGTATTTAATAAATCTCCCATCAGATATACAATTTTATTCTCTGTGTTTATTTTATGAAGAGCTGAACCAGTTATATCACAAAATTCTTGCACAGACTGATCAGGTGGCCTATAAATTACTCCTAGTGTTCTTATTCCATACATTCTCTATTTCAATAAATATACTTTTTATTACTCCAAATCACCTTTATGTTTATGAATCAGATTTTCCCAAATGAACACTCCAACACCCCTCCTCTCCTCTCAGCTCTACTATTATGTAAAAAGCTAAAACCTTGAATATTGCACAATAATGAGTTGTCTTTCAGCCAAGTTTCAGTTACTCCTATAACAGAAAACTGAAAATTCAGACTATTTAACAAAGCAGAAATACCATCAAAGTTACTTAGAATACTATGACAATTTATATGTATTATGGAAAATTTATCGAGTTCAAAGAATATTTCAAAAGGGTAGAATTATGGTCATCAGGCAAATAAAAATGTTTGATCTATTCCGAAAGTATCATTATCTCCAATCATAGGTGACAAAATATTAGAAACTGTACTCAAATCAACATTACTGATTGCATGTTCATAATGCCCGAAGGGTCATCATTCACACGTATAAACATAAATAAGTAAGATAAATACACAAGGATAAATATTCACAAAACCATATAAAACAAAATAATGAAATGAAGAAAAAGGTTGTATTTAAAAGATAACAGTCTGCAAAAAAATTGTAAAAAGGAATGTTTACTGGAGGCCAAATCCAATAAAAACAGTAATTATCTAATGCATGGACATGTCTGACAGTCAAGTCTCTCATGCATATGTGCATGTAATTACTTATATCAGTAATACACAATAATATGCATTAATATAAATGCCTCAGAAAATTAAGTGTTCAAATCTGACAATGATGTGATTACTCTCTTTCTACCTGTAGATTTCAGAAGTGCTATAATACGTCCGTCAATTGACCATGAAGCAGCAACTTTGTCTCTCATCTTGAAAGTTGCTGACAATAGGTCCATAATGTGCTTCGGGTGAGATCGATCCTCAACAATCACCTGCTCTGAACCCTTGAGTTTGTGCTTGTTTCTCATTTGAGCATATACTTAGATCTATACGACGTGAACTTAACAATAGGGACTTTTAGATTTGCGTGGACTGATACGTGTGACGTCCATTCAAGGCAGTGCATTTAAAGGACGTCGATCGTAGCAATCCACGTTGTCGTTGTGCAAATCTAAAAGTCCCTATATTGATAGCACGAGGACTGTGGAATCTCTCTTGCGCGTTGCATCTGAAACGATTGACTATACCAGCTTGCTGATCCCCATCACCTGTCCGTGAAACGCGGTGTGAACTATCGATGTCATTGACATTGATATTCACTTCAATGCTTTTTGCGATATCACAAACGATTTCCTGCAGTGCTCTCATTTGGAGATTCCTTGATCCCAATGATGCGTACATTATGTCGTTTTGTATCGAATACTACTCCAAGTTATTCATTTCACGGGATACTTCTCAACTCATCTTTGACCCTCTCCACCGACTGCGACACAAGATGGAATTCATGAAGCTTTGCGTCAACGGATACTTCAAGATCATTTAGACGTGCCATCATCTCTCCCCAGGCGCGGATCCAGGGGGGGGGGGGGGTCGAGCGGGCCTTGGCCTCCCCCCCCCGAAAAAAAAAAGAGAGAGAGAGAAGGAAAAGAAGGGAATAGGAAAGAGGAGAGAAAGGGGAAAAAAAGAAGAGGAAGAAGAAAAGAAAAGAGGAAAGAAGGAGATCGGGGGGGGGGGGACAAAAGGACTTGCCTCCCAGGCTGTTGCCTCCCCCCTCTCCCCTCCCCCCCCCCCCCCCCCACTCAAAAAATAAAAGAGAAGGAAGGAAAGGGAAAGAAAAAAAGAAAAAGAGGAGATAAAGGGAAGGACAAAAGAGGAAGATGAAAAGAAAAGAAGGGGGATATCAGTTACAATTTTCGCGCCAATAAGTTGCGGTTCGGGGGGGGGGGGGGTGGGGGGGTAAAAGGCCCTAGCCTCCCCCCCCCCCGTCCCCGCTAAAAAAAAAAGAGAGAAGGAAGGAAAAGATGAGAGCTAAAAGGGAACAAAAAAGAGGAAGAAAAAAAGAAAAGGGAGAAAAGAAGCGGAGATCAGTTGCGGTTAATCTCGCCAACAATGTGTGGAGCGGGGTGGGGACCAAAATGACATTGCCCCCCCCCCCCCCTCCCAGCAAACCTAAAAGAAAGATAAGGAAAGGAAGGGAAAGGGAAAGAAAAAAAAGAGAATGAAGAAAGGTAAGGGATATCAGTTGCAATTTTCCCGCCAACAAGGTGTAGATCGGAGGGGGGGGGGGGGGCACTGGCGTACTGATAGGGGAGGGGGGGGGGGGGGGCTTTGGAGAAATAGAATTCAAACGTGGTTTATTTCTAATTCCATAACGGTGGTTTACAAATAATGCTGAAATGAGATAATTTTCCGAGATTTTTCCTCACTTTATGCGTTTGTTGGAAAATGACAAATTCCTAAATTTACAGCCAGGCAAGAAAATGCTTCTTGAGATGCCTACATAATCAGGGCCCGCGGAACGACAGGGATCGGGATCCTCGAGCCCCCCACACTTTCTTTGAAAAAGTATATTAAAGAGAAATAGAAAGAAAGAGAGCGAGAAAGAAAGAAAAAAAAAGTTAACTGCCAGTGTCACATTATAATGGGGTATCAAAATATTCTCATCTGACCATGATTAAATGCCTAAAACCCCAAGGGCTCTGCCCCCTGGATTCCACCTAGGGCCCTAAGACGGGGCCTTAGATGCTCATCTAACGGTCATTTAATGCCTAAAACCCCTGAATTCTGGGGGCTCTGTCCCCTGGACCCCACGCCTAATATTGTCCTGCCAGTGTCACAAATAATAGGTATCAAAAATGCTCATCTGACCGTAATTAAATGCCTAAAACCCCTGAGCTTCCGGGGGCTCTGCCCCCTGGACCCAACCAAGAGCCCTTAGGCGGGCCCCTTGATTCTCATCTGACCGTAATTGAGTGCCTGAATCCCTTGAGATTCTGGGGCTCCGCCCCCTGAACCCCAAGCCAACTAGTGACCTGCCACTGTAACAATTAGGTATCAAAATAATGCCCATCTGACCGTAATTAAATGCCTAAAACTCCTGAACTTCCGGGGCTCTACCCCTGGACCCAGCCTAGGGCCCTAAGGCGGACCCCTGAATGTTAATCTGACCGTAAATTAAAACCTTAAACCCCTGAGCTTCCGGGGCGGACAAGGTACCAACATATGTTCATCTGACCGCAGGCGCGTATCCAGGGGGCGGTGGGGTGGTCCCCCCATAAACGCCGGCCAAAAAAAGAGAGGAGTGAAAAGGAAGAGGACGTAGGAAGAAAAGTGAATAGACAAAGAACATTTTTGAAATTCAGACAAGGATTAAGAGTCGAGAACGGTACAACGAATCGTTTTCCTTTCTCTAATGAATTAATGAAACGTCAAAGCTTCCGCGCTTTGCGCGGGGGAGGGGAGGGGGAACTGAATTCAGACGAGGATAATTTTCGAGAACGGTACAACGAATCGTCTTCTTTCTATAATAATTTAATGAAACGTCGAAGCTTCCGCGGAAGGGGGGGGGGGGGGAATTAATTTAGACAAGGATTAAGAGTCAAGAACGGTACAACGAATCGTCTTCTTTCTCTAATATTTTAATGAAACGTCGCACCTTCCGCGCTTCGCGCGGGAGTCGGGGAGGGGGGAGGGGAACTGAATTCAGACGAGGATAATTTTCGAGAACGGTAGAACGAATCGTCTTCTTTCTATAATAATTTAATGAAACGTCGAAGCTTCCGCGGAAGGGGGGGGGGGAATTAATTTAGACAAGGATTAAAAGTCAAGAACGGTACAACGAATCGTCTTCTTTCTCTAATGATTTAATGATACGTAAAATCTTCCGCGCTTTGCGCGAGAGGGGGGGGGGAACTGAATTTAGACGATGATTAAAAGTCATAACGGGACAACGAATCGTCTTCTTTCGCTAATGATTTAATGAAACGTCGAAGCTTCCGCGCTTCGCGCGGGAGGGAGAAACTGAATTTAGACAAGGATTAAGAGTCGAAAACGGTACAACGAATCGTCTTCTTTCTCTAATGATTAAAATGAAACGAAAAAGCTTGGGGAAAACTGAATTTAGACGAAGATTAAGAGTCGTAAACGACACAACGAATTGTCTTCTTTCTCTAATAATTTAATGAAACGTCGAAGCTTCCGCGCATCGCGCGGTAGGGGGGTGGGGAGGGGGAAACTGAATTTAGAAAAGGATTAAGAGTCGAGAACGGTGCAACGAATCGTCTTCTCTCTCTAATGATTTAATGAAACGTAAAAGCTGTCGCGCTTCTCGCGGGATGGGGGAAAACATAATTCAGACGAGGATTATTTTTGGGAATGGTACAACGATTCGTCTTCTTTCTCTAATAATTTATTGAAATGTCAAAGCTTCCGCGCTTCGCGGAGGAGGGAGGGCAAAACTTGCCCCTCCCTGCACCCACCCACCCCTAATTACGTCACTGCTGGTCACCATTACGTACCAATATTTGGCTCGCATAATTGCAAATTTGGGCCTCCCCCCCCTAAGAAATCCTGGATCAGCGCCTGTCTCCCCCCCCCCCACCCCCACTCAGTGTTATAGGGTATACGCATAATGCATGTTCCCTCCTTTTGAAAACACCCCCTAAGTCCGGTGAGTAAAACGGGCTTTTGTGTACTACGAGCCGGACTTTGGTGCCTGAAAAGTACCGTTTTAGGGGAGGGGGGGGGGGGGGGGCTTTGGAGAAATAGAATTCAAACGTGGTTTATTTCTAATTCCATAACGGTGGTTTACAAATAATGCTGAAATGAGATAATTTTCCGAGATTTTTCCTCACTTCATGCGTTTGTTGGAAAATGACAAATTCCTAAATTTACAGCCAGGCAAGAAAATGCTTCTTGAGATGCCTACATAATCAGGGCCCGCGGAACGACAGGGATCGGGATCCTCGAGCCCCCCACACTTTCTTTGAAAAAGTATATTAAAGAGAAATAGAAAGAAAGAGAGCGAGAAAGAAAGAAAAAAAAAGTTAACTGCCAGTGTCACATTATAATGGGGTATCAAAATATTCTCATCTGACCATGATTAAATGCCTAAAACCCCAAGGGCTCTGCCCCCTGGATTCCACCTAGGGCCCTAAGACGGGGCCTTAGATGCTCATCTAACGGTCATTTAATGCCTAAAACCCCTGAATTCTGGGGGCTCTGTCCCCTGGACCCCACGCCTAATATTGTCCTGCCAGTGTCACAAATAATAGGTATCAAAAATGCTCATCTGACCGTAATTAAATGCCTAAAACCCCTGAGCTTCCGGGGGCTCTGCCCCCTGGACCCAACCAAGAGCCCTTAGGCGGGCCCCTTGATTCTCATCTGACCGTAATTGAGTGCCTGAATCCCTTGAGATTCTGGGGCTCCGCCCCCTGAACCCCAAGCCAACTAGTGACCTGCCACTGTAACAATTAGGTATCAAAATAATGCCCATCTGACCGTAATTAAATGCCTAAAACTCCTGAACTTCCGGGGCTCTACCCCCTGGACCCAGCCTAGGGCCCTAAGGCGGACCCCTGAATGTTAATCTGACCGTAAATTAAAACCTTAAACCCCTGAGCTTCCGGGGCGGACAAGGTACCAACATATGTTCATCTGACCGCAGGCGCGTATCCAGGGGGCGGTGGGGTGGTCCCCCCATAAACGCCGGCCAAAAAAAGAGAGGAGTGAAAAGGAAGAGGACGTAGGAAGAAAAGTGAATAGACAAAGAACATTTTTGAAATTCAGACAAGGATTAAGAGTCGAGAACGGTACAACGAATCGTTTTCCTTTCTCTAATGAATTAATGAAACGTCAAAGCTTCCGCGCTTTGCGCGGGGGAGGGGAGGGGGAACTGAATTCAGACGAGAATAATTTTCGAGAACGGTACAACGAATCGTCTTCTTTCTATAATTTAATGAAACGTCGAAGCTTCCGCGGAAGGGGGGGGGAAATTAATTTAGACAAGGATTAAGAGTCAAGAACGGTACAACGAATCGTCTTCTTTCTCTAATGATTTAATGATACGTAAAATCTTCCGCGCTTCGCGCGGGAGGGAGAAACTGAATTTAGACAAGGATTAAGAGTCCAGAACGGTACAACGAATCGTCTTCTTGCTCTAATATTTTAATGAAACGTCGAACCTTCCGCGCTTCGCGCGGGAGTCGGGGAGGGGGGGGGGGAACTGAATTCAGACGAGGATAATTTTCGAGAACGGTAGAACGAATCGTCTTCTTTCTATAATAATTTAATGAAACGTCGAAGCTTCCGCGCTTCGCGCGGAAGGGGGGGGGGGAATTAATTGAGACAAGGATTAAAAGTCAAGAACGGTACAACGAATCGTCTTCTTTCTCTAATGATTTAATGATACGTAAAATCTTCCGCGCTTCGCGCGAGAGGGGGGGGGAACTGAATTTAGACGATGATTAAAAGTCATAACGGGACAACGAATCGTCTTCTTTCGCTAATGATTTAATGAAACGTCGAAGCTTCCGCGCTTCGCGCGGGAGGGAGAAACTGAATTTAGACAAGGATTAAGAATCGAGAACGGTACAACGAATCGTCTTCTTTCTCTAATGATTAAAATGAAACGAAAAAGCTTGGGGGAAACTGAATTTAGACGAAGATTAAGAGTCGTAAACGACACAACGAATTGTCTTCTTTCTCTAATAATTTAATGAAACGTCGAAGCTTCCGCGCATCGCGCGGTAGGGGGGTGGGGAGGGGGAAACTGAATTTAGACAAGGATTAAGAGTCGAGAACGGTGCAACGAATCGTCTTCTTTCTCTAATGATTTAATGAAACGTAAAAGCTGTCGCGCTTCTCGCGGGATGGGGGAAAACATAATTCAGACGAGGATTATTTTTGGGAATGGTACAACGATTCATCTTCTTTCTCTAATAATTTATTGAAATGTCAAAGCTTCCGCGCTTCGCGGAGGAGGGAGGGCAAAACTTGCCCCTCCCTGCACCCACCCACCCCTAATTACGTCACTGCTGGTCACCATTACGTACCAATATTTGGCTCGCATAATTGCAAATTTGGGCCTCCCCCCCTAAGAAATCCTGGATCAGCGCCTGTCCCCCCCCCCCACCCCCCACTCAGTGTTATAGGGTATACGCATAATGCATGTTCCCTCCTTTTGAAAACACCCCCTAAGTCCGGTGAGTAAAACGGGCTTTTGTGTACTACGAGCCGGACTTTAGTGCCTGAAAAGTACCGTTTTACCTCCCTTTGAAAGCACCCCCCTCTATCTCAGGACTGCCAACATTTCTGAATCCCCCTTTCGCCGGCTTTTCGCTGGCTACCCCCCCCCCCCAAATCCGGAACACTGCTAAATGTACCCCCCCCCCCCCAATTTCAGGTGAGCTCTAGTCGATCGAGGGGTACTGGGGGCCAATGTTTTTACCTTTCAAAATGAAATAATCCTGAAAGCTCAAAGCTAGCAGGAATTTCAGGAATTTGATCCCGGGATTTGATCATTTTTTCTATGATATTCAAGATATTTTATAACCCCCTTTTTACATTTCTCAGGAGTCCAAAGAGAGAGAGAAAAAAAACACACCCCCTTTTTAAAGAAATCTCCGGGTGAAAAGTCAAATATACCCCTTTTTTTTACAGTTCTCGGGCCGGATTTTGTCGCGCGAAAAAGTAACCCTTTCCTGGAGATTTTAGGAACGAGCATGCGGTCCCTCCGACCCCGAAGTGTGTGTGTGTGTGTGTGTGTGGGGGGGGGGTAGATGAAGAGTGAAGCTCCAGACCTGGCCTGTTCAAGACTTACAGCGGCCGTTTGTCTCTTCAGTTATTTAAAGGTAAGCCTGTACACATTCTTATTATTTTTTATATTTGAGAAAGGATTTGGCTGAGGAAATTAAAGAATTCATTGGCCCGTATTCTGAAGTCAGGTTTAGTTAAACCCAGGTTTAACTAAGCCAGACTTCTGGTCTAAGTATCATTTCAGTTTCTGAAAGCCAGGTTTAAGTCTAAAACCCAAGTTTAAAGTTAAGCCAAGGTTTAACTACCATGGAGATGTAGTCTGCTTCTACTGCACATGCTCAGTACAGCTCATCCATTTTCAAGGGTAGCTGATATAGGCTTTTTTATAGCTGGATTTCGTGCTGCAAATTTAATAATTTCAATTCAAAATATTCGACACAAACAAATCTCTTTCGAAGCAACCATTGAACAGACTTGATTTTTTGTTTTGTTTTACCCTTTGATTTATTGTTAAACTGCTGAAAAAGTCTGAATCGAGGTGGAATTGATCTTTACGAATAATAAATAATACAAAAATCGGGATTCTACCATTTCTGCATGCCCAGATTAGTCAAAACTTCCAGAACATCATAAAAATGCTCTAAATAAGATTTAGTTGACTAAAAGAGAAACTAAAAATGATAAAAAATACCTTCTTGATGCAAAATAACTAGTTCATTTTTTCATTTCATTTCATTTATTTTCCACTTCTCATAAAAAACATATAACAATTTACATACAATATCTGATTAAATACAACAAAACAAAACAAGAAAATAACATAACAATATTAAAAGAATTTTTAGCACCTAGAACTTATACTTGAGTATGTGGAGGAGCCAACAAAGGCCATTGGCCTGTCAAGGGCTGGTCTCCAGGAATAAATTAAAAATATATTGGTAGGTAAAGAACATAATTTAGTACATAACAAAAGGGAAACAGGCGGTCTGTGTGATGGAAAAGTATACACAAAGAATATTTGAGCATAAATAATTCAGGTGGTGTAGTAATTATTTTTAAAAAAATCAACATATTTTAACATTTCAAAAGACATTGTTTGTATTTGCCTTTGAAAGAGGCAGGCGAAGGGCTGTTTTTTATGTCATCAGATAATGAATTCCATAGTTGAGGTCCCAAGTGTCGGACCGTCTGTCTGGACGACTCATACTTTAACAATTGAACACGTGGTCTATTGGAATATCTGGTATTGTACTGATGCATTTCAGAGTTTAACATGAACATATTATTAAAAACCTCAGGCAACAAGTTGTTGAAATATTTGTACATAAATAATGCAGTTTGCAATTTACAAATGTCAAAAATATTTAAGACTTTAAGTTTCTTAAAAAGAGGATCACTTGGTGTTCTGGGATGAGAGTTAGTTATTGCACGTAGAGCTCTTTTTTGCAATACATATAGCTTATTTATTAAAGTATTTGAACATTTCCCCCATACTATATTACAATAAGAAAGGTATGGCAAGATCAATGTGTTATATAAATTGGTTAAAATTCTCAGAGGAATGAAAGGTCTAATTCTATACAATACTCCAATTGCACGTGCTATTTTCCCCATGATTTCATCAATATGACAAGACCAAGTCAGGCTATCATCTACAGCAATTCCAAGAAATTTTGTGCAGTATACTTTATCAATCTTGTAATTATTGATGTATATATCCTCAATTTCATCATCAAGATGTCTATTTCTTTTCTTAAACACCATACATTGAGTCTTTTTTGAATTGATCATAAGCTTGTTTGCTGCAAACCATTGGTCAATTTTTGGAATTTCTGTACGAATAATGGCATTTAGTTCATTTATACTTTTCCCTTTTAAAAACAAAGTAGTGTCATCAGCAAATATTGTAGGGCAAATGAGTTGAGAAACATATTGAACATCATTAATGTAAAGAAGAAATAGAATGGGGCCTAATATTGAACCTTGGGGTACACCTACAGAAATATTGAGTAAAGACGACTTGATATCATCCAAGTAAACAAACTGACTTCTGTTATTCAAATAGCTTCTCATCCATTCTAGACATACTCCCCTTATTCCATAATATTCTAATTTGTTTAATAATATGACATGGTTGATACTATCAAAAGCCTTAGAGAGGTCAAGGAAGATACTAAAGGCAATATGTTTACTTTCAAAGGCATTATTTATATTATCAATAAATTCTAGTAACGCCAGGGCAGTAGAATGTCCTGAGCGAAACCCAAATTGTCTATTATATAAAATATTATATTTATTTATGAATGATATCAATTTAGTATAAACTAATTTTTCAAAGATTTTGGCAAAAATGGACAAAAGAGAAATAGGTCGATAATTTGAACTTAGATTCTTTTCTCCACCCTTATATATAGGCAAAACTTTCGCTAATTTTAACTTGTCAGGGAAGTGACCACTTTGTAGAGATACATTATAAATATAAGTTAAAGGCAAAGCAATTATATGTATACATTTCTTGAGAACTTTTGCGTCAATATCATCATATCCTGGACTCTTGCCATCTTTTAGTGCTAGTACTATATTTACAACATCGACCGTCCGTATGTCAGAAAAAAATAATGAAGTAGGATAGTCACCATGCAAGTATTTACCTGGATTTATATCATTTGAAGGTATATTTGTATTAATATTTATGCCAACATTAACAAAGTATTCATTTAATAGTTGCGCTATTTGCTTCTGGTCATGTATAATGTTACCATCAATAGATAAAGACATGCATTCAACCTTCTTAGTGCCATTTTTCAAAATGGAATTTATGACTCTCCATGTAGCTTTTAAATCATTATGTGCTGTATTAAATTTAGAGTGGAAATATTCACGTTTGCTCTTTCTTAAAGCATCACTTGCAATGTTTCTCCATTGTTTGTAAACCTGTTCACGATACTGACTAGGATTCTTCAAGAATTTTCTAAATAACCTGTTTTTCTTCTGACACAATTTTTTAACTTTCTTGTTGTACCAAGGTTTTTCTTTTCTCTTTACACAATTTTTAGCTCTACGAAGAGGGAAATGATTATTATATAAAGAAGTAAATTTTTCGATAAATAAGTCATATAAGACGTTTACATTTTTGGAATCATTTTCAACAACATCTTCCCAGTTAACACATTCTAAATCCCGGTAAAAAGAATACATATTTACATCATTGATATCACGGACCATTTTTCTATTACTACCATCAACCTGAGCATGTAAATGTGATACCATGAATACAGGCATATGATCACTGACTGCTTGACTAATTATACCTGAACTATGAATATTGCATATATTATTAACAAAGATGTTATCAATGAGGGTTGCAGTTTGACTTGTAACTCTTGTTGGTTTTGTAATCAAGGGTGTGTACGAAAAAGATTTCATAAATTGCAAAAAATCATTTTCGTTACCAGAAGAGCTCGCTTTAAGAAGGTCAACGTTAAAATCCTCCATTAAAATACACTGCTTCTTTTCGTTTATGATTTTGAAGAGAACTGGTTCAATAGAGTCAATAAAATCACGAACAGGTCTCCCTGGAGGTCTATGAATAACTCCAATTATTACATTTACTGGCTTCATGAACGCTTCAATAAAGATGGATTCAACATTTTCAGTGAATATTTGCATATCGTTTCTACATTTGTATCTTAATGGTTCGTTAACATAAATTCCTATACCACCACCAGGGCGACTTGTTCTGCCTTTTCCCAAAAAGTTATATCCTGGCAAGCAGTTTAATGGCAAGGGCACTTCATTTTCCGTTAGCCATGTTTCAGTGACACCTATAACTGAAAACTTTATTTTTGATGATTTTATACATAAATCCAAATTCTCAAAATTTTTCTTCAAGCTTCTGACATTACAATGCACACAAGATAGGGATGGTGAATCCAGATTTATGATATCTTTTGCCTCAAAGTATTTACAGTCTATAACAACTTCTTCCATCTATTGATATGACAGTGTAATTGTAAAAAATCTGACAGATGTATAGACTTGAAACCTGTGATGTTTAATATGTTACATACTAAAACAGCACCCCGTAGTCTGCCTCTCCATTTAAAAAACACCATATAGAAGACACAAGACCGTTCCTGAAAACTAGATGACAACAAACAGAAATCTACTATATAAACATCACACATATGCAAAGCTAAAATGTACAAAGAATCAACAAATACACGGGTATAAAAATACATTGTGTAAAATACCGCTTGGAGCATATTATTTCACTAGACGGGGAAAAAATATTGGATAACGTACAAACATCCTCCTTCACACCGTGAAAGTACATGTATCATGTGATAGCAATCATGTTCATTAAGTCTATCAATGTCATATTTTAAGTAAATCTTCCTTACTATGGATGATATGCTTCATTGTGCTTCCATTTGATGATGTGGTCAGCGCGAAGACCTTTCCATCAGATGTCCAAGAGGAAGTCACCTTTTCACAGTTTTTCACTTCATGGAGGAGTTGAATGTTTGATGGGGTCAAATCTTCGTATATACCAATCCCTGTGTCTTTTAGCTTTCGGCGATTGCGAATCAGGAGCTGTCTTGTGCGATAAGAGCAGAGTTTGACGATAATACCTCGGCTCCTCTTCTGGTCCTTTGGAGTTTTTCCCACGCGATGGCTTCTGTCAATTTGATTCACCCCGATGTTCACTCCCATCTTACTGGCGACGGATACTACAATTTCGTCTGTGTTCTCGTTGGGTGTCTCTTTGATGCCGAAGATGCGAATGCATGATCTTCGAGAGTACTGCTCGAGTGTGTTAATCTGGCGATGCAATCCCATAATTTCGTCAGACCTTATCTCCAGATTTTTTCCGATTGATGTGATTTGACGTGAACTCGAGTCCTTGTCATTTTGGAGATCCAAAACAGTAGACTCAAGCAAGTCGCAGTGCGTTCCGATGCGATTGCTGCTTTCAGTAATGTGCGCCCGAAGGTCACACCTCTCTTTATTAGCTTCCTTCGATATTGTTTCCAATTTCAACAAGCGATCATCATAATTCTTCAATCGCACTAAGATTTCATCTAATTTATTTTCCACTGCCTCAGAAATGGCAGAAAGAAAATCCTCACTAGAGAGAAATTCCTTTAAGGCTTTGGCAACTGCCTTCGGTGTTGCCATCGCAATAACAATGACCACGTAGGCAGGTTAACGGCAAAGCAATAGTCACGGGGAACACAGGTGCGTGCGAATATCGCTTGTTACGTAGTGTAGATTGTGGCTCGGCCGACTAGAAAGACTATGCGCGGGACCGTATAAACTTTACCTGTAGATTTCCATAGCAGAGTAAGAATGATTTCCAGTCAAATTCACACGTTCATATCAAAGTTGGCTCCAAAAGTGCGGCAGTATAAAGTGCAGACGATTTACATGGCAGGTAGGTAATTACATGAAGATAAAATAGTAAAATATGGCAGAAAAGAAAGCGTAATCCACATCAACAAACTCACATAGTATTCCATGTAGCTACTGATCAAAACTTAGTTTAAAGTCAACATTGCTGAAGCTCATTTGTTTGGTTTTTAGTTTTTTTTAAGGACAATGGAATCCTTTTTCGTACCGACGCACAGTGGGCCAGAATCGCCTCAAAGTGTGCCAAAATTCAAAATTGGCGAATGTGAATTTTTTTATTTTTTTCATTCGCTTGGGGAAGAAAACATTCTAAAGAATATTTTTCCACACATATTTTAATATTTAGCGAGTTTTAAAAGTGTCATATACCCCTGTGAACATGGGAAAATCTATATGTTGCTCCAAAAATGATAAAAGTGGCAACTTTACAATAAGTGTTGAGAATTTATGAAGGGAAAAGCAAACAACTTGATACTGCGTGCACTTCTTGCCTATTGGTAACCCAATTAGAAAATACAAGGATCAAATTGATAAAAGCTTCATTTTGGGAAAAATGAGCATTAAATTTCACCAAAAAAAGAAAAAATTGCAATTTTTTATAAAAGTAGCATGTTTATTAGGATTCCGGCCGATTCCCGCAGTGATGTTAATCTCAAAATGTCCGCCCAAACCTAAGCTTTCCATGTATGGTATTTCTTTTTGCGAGAATTTGCTACACTGCATGTGCAGGCGCTTTTCCTCCCCACGTCCATCGATTATTATTAGGCATAATCGGTACACATTTGTACTGTTTCGTTTACGCATAGCCGATTCAACGCTCGTCCGCGTAACCATGGCAACGCACAGTGGGCCAGGGAGGAACCAAAGTGCGCCAAAACTCATTTTTGGTGATTTATTTCTCTTCAATTCTCTTCTTGACCAGTTGAACTGTAATACATTGAAGAATACCTCAGTAAAATATTTAATTCCGGTAAGCACAACTAGGGAGTAAATTTACTCCTTCAAACAACAAAATTCTACATATTCACAGTTTTAGTGCAAAAGTGACTTATTTTATAAAACTTTCAATTTAACATGAAGTTCTTAAGTTATTGATATGAAATTGCTCTCACATATTCCTGATAGTTTATTTCCTTGCATGAATTGGTTAAAATGTATAGAAACACAATCTTCATGATATATTAAAGGTTAATTCACTGAAAAATTGACTATATTATCCATGTTTTTTATAAATCCAGAGGAAACGTTTAGATTTCCGCAGAGTTCCGCTTATATTTTAATACCACCATTTTGTCTGATGTCTAAGCTTTAAGGTGATACCAAATTTGGCTGCCCGATCTTGCCCGTTGTCATGTTAGAGCCGATTCCCCTTGCCACATTGTCCCGAAAAATATGTTTGTTTTTAGTCCGCGGCTGAATCATGAAGGATTCGCGGTCATAAATCACGGCGCTTGGGGGCGCGTGACACTTGTTCTGACACCGCGGACCAAAATAAACACATTTTCGGGGCAATGTTGCAAAGAAAACGGCTCTAACATAATAACGGGCACAATCGGGCAGCCAAATCTGGTATCAACTTAAAGCTTATTATCAGAGAAAATGTTGGTAATACCATTTAAGCGGAAATCCCTGAACATCCAAACATTTCCTATGGATTTATAGAAAATAAATCCCCAGAAATTAGTTTTGGCACACTTTGGTTCCTCCCTGGCCCACTGTGCGACGTGTCGGGTATCATGATCCCCTTCTCGGTCACCGTGCGCGCATTCATTCGTACAAGTACGTACACACGGTTTAGAAATATTGCATTGTACTAAAAAAAAACGCTTAAAATTCGACCATATTATATGAGCTTTAATGTTGACTTTGGACTAGTTATTCTGCATCGAGAAGGTATTTGTGATCATTTATCTTTTAGCCATTTTAATCTTATTTAGGTCTAGATCTAGACCTCTAGTGCATCTTTCGGGGCATCTTTAGGATGTTCTGGATGTTTTGACATCATAATATTAATAGACTAGGTCTAGGCGCGCCTAATCGGTCTAGACTAGATATAGGCCTCGGGCAGAAATTGTAGAATTAGATCTAGATTCTACCCAAAACTAGTACTAGGTCTAGGTCTATAGAGTTCCGGCTTAATACACTCGTTGGCTCTTAATTAGACTAATCCATGATTGTCTTATAAATTGAGATTTAGCTCTTCATTAATTTACTCTTAATTCTAATCCAACCTTAGGCCTACAGTTTAATTTTAACTCGCATTTGTTGACATCGTTGGGACGCAATTCGAAAATGTGTATTGCACTCACAGTTTCAAAACTATGTGAGCATAACGTCAAACTAAAGGTATGGGGCTACTATATTTATTTTCCTCTGCAACAAAGTGATACGTGTTGATTTACTTTGGCAACTTTTTAGTTTCAAGGATTGTCGTACTATACAAATCACACAATCTTATATAAAATATAAAATCTTAAGACTTTTTAAATATTAGGCATACAGATTCAATAAGCAAATGAAGTCTCCAAATTAATGTTCACACTTGCCGGAGGCATAAAATCGCAAGGCCCACTTTCATCCGCGAGCGATGTGTGTGTCCTTTAAGAGCCTAGAGGTCTAGATCTAGAACTAAAAAGATTAAAATGATTAAAAGAGAAATGAACACAAATACCTTATTGATGCAGAATAACTAGTCCAAAGTCAACATTGAAGCTCATAAGTATGGTCGAATTTTAAGCGTTTTTTTTTTTTAGGACAATGCAATACATTTTTGTAAACTGTGTGTACGTACGAATGAATGATATGCGCGCACGATCGAATGCATGATATGCGCGCACGGTACGGTGACCGAGAAGGGGGTCGCGTTACCCGACTCGGTTCGAAAAAGAATTGCATTTGTCCTAAAAATAAAAGAAATGAGCTTCAGCAATGTTGACTTTGGACTAGTTATTCTGCATCAAGAAGGTATTTTTTATCTTTTTTAGTTTATCTTTCAGTCATCTTAATCTTATTTAGAGCATTTTTATGACGGTTCTGGAAGTTTTTACTAATCTGGACATGCATAAATTGTAGAATTAGTTCTACCGATTTTTGTATTGATTATTTATTTGTTCGTAAAGATCAATTCCACCTCGATTCAGACTTTTTCAGCAGTTTTACAATAAATCAAAGGCCGTAAAACAAAACAAAAAAATCACGCCATAACGTTCAACGGTTGCTTCGAAAGAGATTTGTTTGTGTCGAATATTTTGAATTGAAATTTTTAAATTTGCAGCACGAAATCCAGCTATAAAAAAGCCTATATCAGCTACCCTGGAAGATGGGTGAGGTGTAATGAGCATGTGCCGTAGAAGCAGACTACATCTCTATGGTAGTTAAACCTTGGCTTAACTTTAAACCCTGGGTTTTAGACTTAAAGCTGGGTTTAACTAAACCTGGCTTTCAGAACCTGAAATGATACTTAGACCTGAAATCTGGCTTAGTTAAACCTGACTTCAGAATACGGGCCACCCTGGCCCGTATTTTGAAGTCAGGTTTAACTTTAAACCTAGGTTTAAGTCTAGTCTAAGCCTCGCCTAACTCTCAGATTTAAACCTAGGTTTAAGCCTGGTCTAACTCTGTGGAAATTGTACACATATTTAAACCTGGGGTACACCTAGTTTAAGTCTGGCTTAGGTCAGGTCTAACTATTCGTTGGATATTCAGAGGAGAAGAAGACACCATTAAAAGGCATTGCGACGAATTATTGCAAATAATGAGACCGGAGAGACCTCTTGTGGAAATAAAAGAACCTTTCACAATCATGGCGACGATGATTTTTTTGCATCGCTGTCGTTTTTTAAATACCAATCAAACAGCGATTTGCATTGACTCCAACACTAGAGAGACACACACATCGCTTGCGGATAAAAGTGGGCCTTGCGATTTTATGCCTTCGGCAAGTTTGAACATTAATTTGGATACTTCATTTGCTTATTGAATCTTTATGCCTAATATTTTCTAAGTCTTAAGAAATAAGATTTTATATTTTATATATTATAAGATTGTGTGATTTGTATAGTACGACAATCCTTGAAACTAAAAAGTTGCCAAAGTAAATCAACACGAATCACTTTGTTGCAGAGGAAAACAAATATAGCCCTATACCTTTAGTTTGACGTTATGCTCACTAGTTTTGAATCTGTGAGTGCAATACACATGTTCGAATTGCGTCCCAACGATGTAAACAAATGCGAGTTAAAATAAAACTGCAGGCCTAAGGTTGGATTAGAATTAAGAGTAAATTAATGAAGAGCTAAATCTATATTTATAAGACGATCATGGTTAAGTATAATTAAGAGCCAACGAGTGTATTGCGCCGGAACTCTATACCTAGTCTAGTAGAGTTTAAGGTAGAATCTAATTCTACAATTTCTGCCCTAGATCTGCCCACAATTGCTTTACGTTGCGGCCTATGGAGGTTTCGTGCGTAAGCCTTTTTGTATAGAATACGCGGGAGACACAAATTTTGGGGTAATTTGGGAGGGCCCAAAAAGTATAAAGTCCCTTTCGCCAGTTTGGGCACTTGTATTTGGAGACAGAACCAAGTTGGTCAGAACCTTCACCCTTCTCAGAGTGACAGTATACAGTACAGATTACAGCAGTTCCTACTTTCCCCATATAGACTTTAGACTTGAGCATATAGCTTTGTGAGTACTTCTTATCTTTAATAGATAATACTGAATTCAATTCAAGGGTTTACAGCGAGATGGTTATGATATGATATGGACAGCAAAACCAAAGTCTCCCTCTTATTCTTTTACAGACTTGAATTAAATATTACAGGTCTATGAAAGATTGTGGAATTATTTATGTATTGTGACGCGGGACGCAAAACACCTTCTCAACAAATGTGTCTCAATAGAAATTGCTGCCACCACATGGTGATATAGGGACATGACCCCTGGATCAACTGAGGTTTCTTTCAGTTGATCCCAATCTAAATGGAAAACTACGTCACTATATGAATTGTCTTTCCTTGTGACGTAACAATACGAGACTGCAAGAGAGTTCATTATGCATAGAAAATGGGGGGAAAGGATCGTCGCTGATTGGCTAATAGTAATGCGTGTCTAGTACCATTCAATCAGACACCATGCGCCCATGCTACAAATTAGGAGCCATTCGTCTTAGTGTGCTCAAGAAATCCCGACAGAATTCACCAAGATGTACCTTATGATGCATTCAGCTTCTTGTAGATTAAAAAGGAACAAGTCAAGAAATACTGGTAAATATTCTGTACTCTGATAATCTGTCTAATTGTTTATTCTGAACCATAACTTCTCACAGTTTAACTCTAAATTCACATATAGATATAAAATGTAATTACTAAATCAATGCATGGCGGTGAACTAGCAGGAAGAAAAGGGGGGGGGGGGTGGTGGTGGCAGGGGCGGATCCAGCCGGCGTCAAGGGGGGGGGGGGCCCAATTTGTTAGAAAATATTGAGCGGCGCGTCAGCGCCGCGTTCCGCGCTTGCGCGGACAGGGGGAATTTGAGGGGGGATGTGTCCCCATGAAAAGCTGAAGAAAAATCGAATTTGTAAACTCAATTTGTGCGATTTGGTGTATACTTTTTGCCAGGATATCATTTAAAATCTGTGACTTTTTCCAGCATAAATTTATGATAGGAGGAAAAGACTGTAAACACAAGAAGTGGGACTATGTGTGCAGTCCGCATAGTACCCCGTTGTGACAAAAAGTCCTTAGGACACCGGTATCTCTAGGCAGGCGCGTACGCAGGGGGGGGGGGGGGGGGGGGGGGGGGGTTAACCCCCCCTTTAGTTTTTTTGTATGTGTGTATTTTAGAACAACCCCCCCCCCCCCCTTCGGCAATTTTTTTTTAAATGTCCTCTTACCACCCCCCCCCCCCGCTTATTCAGCGGCCTTTTTATTTCATTTCTAAACAAGATCTTCAATTGCAACAATGTTGACAACCACAATTGACACGGTACAGATTCCTAATACCTCGGGTAACACTTGATTGTCAAAATCAGTCAGTACAAGACTAGTGCAGCAGTTGTGATGGGCAGACAGCAATAACTTGATTCGGGCTGCAGCTTGAAACACCTCACATCAGGCCCCAGTGAACGTTTTACAAAGTAGGTGGGGGGGGGGGCTAAAGTATTTATGAACAGGTAGAGCGTAGCGTAAATTGACGTAGGGTCCAGGGGCGGCGCCCCTGGAAGCTCCAAGGTTTGAGCAGGCCAGGGCCAAAGGAGGTCATTCAAAGGGTGTGGGGGGCATCAACAGTAAAGGGCACTTTCCGGGAGAAAGGGGCACCTACTAAGGGAAACCTCAAAGCGAAAATTTACAGTTTTTTAGACATTGGTATATACCCCTATATTATGATTACAGTGATGATTTCAATGTCTGTTTTTCTCTTAACATGGTCCATACTGTTCAAGCACCACACTTTTACTTTGTAGTTGGTTTGTGATGGTAAGAATAATTTTTGCGAGCGAGCGAAGCGAGCGAGCAAAAAATTTGGACTTGTGAGGTCGCAGTGAAAAAAATGACATCTTATAAAGAAGAAAAAAAAATCCTGATGGGGTTTTAAGCACAATCTAATCATGAAAGACTGAAAAGATCATAATTATATCAACTTTAAATACGAGCGAGCGTAGCGAGCCACACTTGGGTGAAATTAAAGAAAAGTTCCTCTTAATCCCTTTAAATTAGGAGCACTTTTTATGGGGAAAGGAAAATGGGGCACATATCCAAAGGGGAAATGACACTTATTTGAAATGAAAAAGAGCACATGTCAAAGTAAAAAGGGGAATTACCAGAGGTGAAAATAGGGCACTCCTCGCACTTAATAAGTGGCACTCACCAGAGATGAAAATAGGCACTTATGATAACGGCAATTTTCAGAAGAAAAATGGCACTAATCAGAGATAAGAAGGGGCACTTATTACAGAGTTAAAGGGGGCACCTCTCAAAATTTAATGAGGGCATGCACTCATCGGAGATGAAAAGGGGCACGTATAAGAAAGAACCAAATCTCACGCACACATTATGCAAAAGAGGTGAGTAATTACGTCCTGCAGGACACAATACAAATCCCAGGATGGTTTCCGGAAGCTGGAGAAGAATCCTTTTCGCATCGTATACTGATTTTAATTTTGAATGATTTACGCATCTATCCAATCTGTCCATATAGTGTAACAGTAACAACCCATCTGTGACACTAATAAACGATGTGCATGAGACTAATTTTATTCGGTATAATTTACATATAATAAATATTATGGGCAGATTGAAAAAGAAAAAATTAGACTGACAGGTCGTCTTCTGTGCACCTGTTCACCTGAATGCAGTGTTTTTACCCAGATTCTGGCGATAAAAATGGGTAATTTTCTGAATAAATCGGGCCTTTACGACCACTTTTACGGAACTAATTTTATGAATCCCCGAACTGCCGAATTTGGAAGCTTTGCCGACATGCTTCACGATGCCTCCGCGTTTTTACTTTTCGCATTTGTTTTTTTGTCGTGCTTTTTTCCTTGAACACGCTTGCTAAGTCGCGCTTATAGGTAGATAAAATATGTGGTCTCGCATTTTGCCCTTGGTTGGTTTCTTTCTATTTCTCTTTAAAATACTTTTTCAAATAAGAAGGGGGGGGGGGGGCTCGAGCCCCGCCATACCGCGGACCCTGTACACTGTGTAACAGCATGATGATTTGACAGATGGACCTGAAGTTAACCGAGTCCTGAAATACTTTTGAACGTTATAATTTGTACGCCCTAGTGTAGAGAGTTCATCGGCATTTTGTTTCTATCATAATATATAGGCCTAAAACACGAATTAGGGCTAGTTTTGACCTGAAAACAACCCAAAGCTCGGCGCATGTCCAGCTGAACCGCGGGAGCTTGGCCTATATACGGATAGGTGAGGGCCCTGGGTCCACTCCTAACTCGTGTTTTAGCCCTTCTTTCTTCCCTTTTCCTTTCCTTTCCTTTCCTTTCCTTTTCTTTCCTTTCCTATCCTTTTTTTTCTGGGGTGGGGGGGGGGGGGGGGGGGCGGGCCCGTCGGCCCCCCCCCCCGTGGATCCGCGCCTGGGTGGTGGTCAACTTCCAAGTCCTCTAATCTTGGTTCTAGTACCTCACTGACTGATCATCAAAACTGAAGGCCGTCTGAAAACTTGTTCATCTAAACTGATCATCAAAACTGAAGGCAGTCTGAAAACATGTTCATCTAAACTGATCATCAAAACTGAAAGCGGTCCGATAACATGTTCATCTAAACAGAAATGGCATTCTGTTTTCTATGTGTTCATCTAACAGAAATTGCATTCTGTTCTGTAGCCAAAAATCATCTGACCTGATATCCTAAAAAAAAAGGGGGGGGGGGGAACTAGTGCCACCGCCTAAGACTAAACATGCATTGATTATGATATCTAGTAAGCATTTATGAATACATGTATTTTAATTCCAATTCTGTACACATTTATGACCGAAAGGTCTAGACTTAGAATATTTCCTAAACAGTTACCAAAAGATCCATACTTAGAATATTTTAAAAGTGCAAGTGACCGAAAGGTCTACACTTGTCATATTTTTAGAGTAACGAGTGACCAAGATTCACTCTAAGAGTATTTGTCTTAGTAGTAAATAACCAATGACCGAAAGGTTTTGACTTAGAATATTTTTGAAATAACAAGTTACCAAATTTTACACTTAGAATAATTAGGCAGTGCAGGTTACCGGAAGGTCTACACTTAGAGTTAGAATATTTGTATGTAGGTCTATATTCTACAAACATATTGAACAAGGTAAAAGTTTATGTTTAAAGGCACTTTTGAGACACACTTAACTCTTCCAGTTAGCTTAGTCAGAAGACTAAGATTTAAGATGTCAAAGTATTAACATATTAAAATATTAAAATTATTAAAGTGTGAAAAATCCATCAATTTCCAACCAGTAAAGGTCTGAATAAATAATGCCAGGGTCCCAGACCCTGCAGTACAAACGAGGACATATGTTCCTCCCACACATGTTGTTCAGTTCTATAATAAATAATTATATACAAGGATGCAATGAATGAGTTGTCTTTTCTGTCTAAGTCCTATCAGAGCCAAAACAGTGACACTTAGAATATTTCAGAAGTGTAAGTAGACTCTAGAGACCAAAAGGTCGACACTTAGAATAATTTGGACATTTCAACATATTTCAATAAGCACACAAATAATTCCAGAATTCAGTCTGAAAATATCACATCATACACCTTATACATCAATATTATTATCTCCATTATATATGAAAGTACTGAAGAACTATATCAGTAATTATATTACCAACGATCCAAATCTAAAATCGGAACTTGTATATCGAATTCAATTTCCTCCTAAAATCCCACATTTAGATAATAAATTCATTGAATCAGTAAGAACTGCATTCCATATTAATATTCAATCTTCCCTTTAATTATTCCTATTTAATTTGAACAAAATAGGTACTTACAATGCTTCTTTGGGTTAAAGCTGAGAAGAGAATAAGAATGAATTGAGAACGTCCGAATGGTCTTGCAAAATGGCGATCTGAGAACTTGTGCCAAATTTGTGTCTCCCGCCCCGTATTTATACCCCTCCAATCCGGCAACGTGATTGGTCAAAAGTTCACACATATTTACGCGCCACTTTTAACCAGGCCGACCGGCCAGATAACCAAAGATCCTCTGAATAAAATAGCACCCTCTACGTCACATTCAATGCAACTCAAAATCTCTCGCGGGAAGTTTTAAAGGTAAATTCCTGAACGCGCATACATGTACATTATCTCACAGGAATAATACAAAATATTTACCAAGGAAATCTACTAATATGAGAAATACCTATGGTGCGTACCTGCTTCCATAACATTATATACATGTATGTGTAATTCTTGAGCATTAAAGTTTAAAAAAGGTGACATAAGGTGTCTCACTTAAAGAGAGGAATTCCAGTCCCACACATTGTACTTGGTGTGGTAAAAAAAATGATCTATCGAAATTTTATTTATCAATCCAAATCCATATGAAAGCTAAACATGCATATTTTATTTACCCATCAATTGTTTAATTAAAAGAAAAAGGAGAGGGGTGGGGTCCAAAAACGCCACACTACCCCCCGCCTTTTTAGAATTTGCTGTCCTCAGCAAATAAAACTTATTTTAGATCCTATTAAAAAAAAATGTACATTTATGAGGGAATCGGTATATATGCAATAATAAATACATCAATAAGAAATACAAAATATTAAACTAATAGCTCGTCATGAGGGTAAAAGTGGTCCGTTTTGGATGGGTCGGTGCTCACTCCCTCTTCTGACACCACATGACCGAGGTACAGGACTTCTCGTCGAAAAAGGTGACACTTCTTTGGTTTTAGTTTCAACTTTGCTTCTCTAAGTCGAGTGAACACGGCCTCTAATCTTTCCACCACTTCTTCCACTGTGGACCCAAATACTATCACGTCATCTAGGTAGATTAGAAGGCTTTTCCACTGCATTCCAGCAAGTACAGTTTCCATCAGACGTTCAAATGTTGCAGGGGCATTACATAGCCCGAATGACATGACCTCAAATTGAAACAGTCCACCTGGCACTACGAAGGCTGATTTGAGTTTTGCATCATTATCAAGGGGTACTTGCCAGTAACCGGCTGCTAAGTCCAAAGTGGAAAAATATTTCGCACCAGCCAGACAGTCGATTGACTCATCAATTCTTGGAAGGGGGAAAGAGTCTCTAACTGTTTGCTTATTCAATTCCCTGTAGTCTACACAGAACCTCTTAGAAACATCTTTCTTGTCTACCAGTACTACTGGTGATGACCATGGGCTTGCCGAATGCTTGATAACGCCTCTATCCAACATGTCTTGCACCTGTTTCTCAATTTCCTCCCTCTGTCCCATAGGCGGGCGTCTTGGTCGTTGTCTGATAGTGGCTGCACAAGTCGTATGTATTGAGTGAGTAATCTTGTCGGTCCTACCCAGATCATGATCTCCCTTGCTAAATGCATCTTGGTACTTTGTCAGCAATTTGACAAGTTTAGGTTGGTCTGAGTTGCTGATGTTCGTCTGTGATCTACTAAGTAAATCGTTGAGAAATTCTGGTACTTCTTTGAATACATCAACCTGTCTCACTTGGGGAGATTCACTCCTTCTAATGCAACGAATTAGCTCCCCATTGCAGTTTATCTCATATTTGTCACAGTTGATGATGCTTCCAGTCCGTGAAAGAACATCCATTCCAAGAATGCCTTCATTTTCAATGTCCGCTACTACAAGTTCAGTATCTAGATAGGTGCGACCAATTTCCATATCAATGTTTAAACTTCCATGCACTCTTATGTGTACCATCTGCTTGCTGTAGCCTGACATAAGTTGACTGTAATCCAGATTTGATTTCTGATAGTCTTCCATGCACTTGATTGTTCAAAACGGTAACCATGGCTCCTGTATCAATAAGAAATAACACTATAACACCAACAATTCTAATAGGAACAAACATGCCATCTTGATTTTCATGTATGGTACAAATTGCATTAGGCAAATCCACTTCCACATTGTCTCTTATGCCCTGGGGCCTTGCTGGGGGCGTGGCCGTCCTATGGCCCATTGGGAAGGCCTGTTGTCGTTTCCCTGAGTTTGATTTTTGTTAGGGCAGTCCCTGATAACATGTCCTGGTTCCCGGCAGAAATAACAAACTCCATTGTTACTGCCAACTTTAGGATTAACCGTCAATTTTTCCATCATTGTAGTAAGTCGTTGCATACTTGACTTTAATTCTTGAATCTCTCTTCTTGTCTTCTCATCTACAGGAACTGGTTCAACCTTGTTGTCCATTGAGCGAATCTGACGAGCCGGCTTGAAACGATCTCTCACCCCACCCTCTCTGACTTCATGAAGGATTCAGTGGCAAGAGCAGCATGGATAGCCTCATCAAGGGTTGTTGGATGTGCTCGGAATATTCCCGCTCGGATTTCCTGTTCTTCTATCGCATCTGAAAAATGTCCTCTAGCAAGGCGCTCCCTGGCGTCGCTATTCAATTCCGGGTAAGCAAGACTTGTCAAATCGCGGATTGCTTGTCCCAGCTCCTGCAATGATTCATCTTTACGTCTTCGTCTCATTCTCAACTCAATGAGAAAGTTTTCAGCGTTCTCTCCTGGACCAAATCTTTGTCCCAACTGACTTGCCAGTTTAAGTAATTCTCTCATGTGGAGCCAAACTTCCAAGTACTTTCAGTGCCGGACCATGCAGTCTAGTTGCCAGATATTGTCCCGCTTCCAAGTCACTCCAACCATTGAAGTTCATGCACACTTCAAAGTGTCGTCGATAGTCCAGCCACGGCATTTTACCGCCAAACTTCTCGGGTAGTACATCTTTCCGGAAAGACGTTCGTCTTGTGCGACCTACCACCTCAGTTGGGTCTCTACTATCAACATACTGAGCATCTAACCGAAACTCCTGTGACGTGTACTCTTGTCGACCCTCTTCTGGAATGGAATCGCCAAACCCTCCAACATGTACTACCACTTCTGGGTCAGTCACATCATTGGCCCAACGCTTTGGACTATCAGCTCCACTAACGTGCTCAGCTTGGGGATTTACAGCAACGTTTTTGTTTTAAGTAAGTCCATTATGACCTAGATGAAAGAGAAAATGGTTTTATCTTTCATTCAGTATTTTTGTTTTGTTTTAATTTTTAGCAATTTTGCTAGTCAAGTGTGTCTCTTACAATGTATAGAATTTAAGGTTTCTTTTTTGTGCCATACTTAAGTTACATTCTGTACATGTATAGCTTAATAAGGTACAGTAAAAGAGTTACAAAGTAATATAATATTCTTAATTCTACTATTTATATTTCTCTACTGTAAAGCAATGCCTGACCAACATTCATCTCCTATAATTATATTCAACAAAACTATTTGATAATATTTAGCCATCCCACTGCTGTGCCACCAATGTGACGCGGGACGCAAAACACCTTCTCAACAAATGAGTCTCAATAGAAATTGCTGCCACCACATGGTGATATAGGGACATGACCCCTGGATCAACTGAGGTTTCTTCCAGTTGATCCCAATCTAAATGGAAAACTACATCACTATATGAATTGTCTTTCGTTGTGACGTAACGATACGAGACTGCAAGAGAGTTAATTATGCATAGAAAATGGGGGGAAAGGATCGTCGCTGATTGGCTAATAGTAATGCGTGTCTAGTACCATTCAATCAGACACCATGCGCCCATGTTACAAATTAGGAGCCATTCGTCTTAGTGTGCTCAAGAAATCCCGACAGAATTCACCAAGATGTACCTTATGATGCATATTGATGCATATTTATCCATCCCATAGAGATATCTCTATGATCCATCCAAATCCATATGAAAGCTAAACATGCATATTTTATTTACCCATCAATTGTTTAATTAAAAGAAAAAGGAGAGGGGTGGGGTCCAAAAACGCCACACTATTTTCGAGATATTTATTGACATTTTAATATGGTCATTTCATGCTCAGGAATGGCATGAATGTGAAATGATTGGAATTAAAGAAGATTGATTATTGTTTTTCGATAGTGAACATGTTTACCAATTTATAGGATGTCTTTCTGGAATTTAATAGATGGAATAGTCTATTGTTTATTTATCTAGAATTTAGGAATTAACATTGGTATTTATTTCTTCCTTACATTTTCTTTCATACATGTAGTAAACAAGTAATCACCATGAAAGCTAGGCCTAGGGCGCTAAGATCAGGGGTTACGTAGTCAAGCATACACTCATAAATTGTGTACATTATAATTTTATATTCATTACTTGTATATTTATATCTATATTTAGGCTAATGAATTGTACTTAGGAAGTGCATTGACTAATTATATATGTAGATTTGAGATTAGTGCAGCCACGATATGCATAATTAATTTGATGGCAATTGTTTGTAAATAACCTTAATTTAAATCAGTGTTACATTGTACATGATTACCTTTAATTTAAGACATAGGTACCTGTAGGTATACAATTCTAATACAGACATATCGTAATGTACTTAAGTAGGTGTAGACTAAAGTAGAACTAGTAGTAGTAGCCATAATTTAATGAACTAAGTAACTATGTCAGTAAACAGGCATAAAGGAAGTTATTAATGTGTCCCAAGTTACGACATCGGATTGTTGGTTTGGAAGTTGTTCTTATTTAATGTCCACTAAGACAGTTAGAGACGTGCTAGGATTTTGTATACAAAATTACAATCCTAATGCTTAGTTGGGTACCGTGAGAGAATATTCTTGAACCCGTAATATATCTAATTAGTAGTAGTACTAGTATAGACCTCTAGTGCATCTTTAGGATGTTCTGGATGTTTTGACATCATAATAATTATAGATGTCTAGATCTAGACTAGGCAGTAGGCGCACCCAGGGGCGTACGCAGGATTTTTTCAAGGGGGGGGTTTTAAAATATTTTGCTCCCGAAAATTTGAAAATCGCGCCGGCCGAAAAGTCGCTCAGTGGGGGGGGGGGGGGGGGGGGGGGGGGGGTAAGCGGACACTTTTTTCTTTTTTTTTTTGGAGGTAAAAAAAAAATCGCAACGACTCAGCCGGCCGAAAAGTCGCTCAGTGGGGGGGGGGGGGGGGGGGGGGGGGGGGGGGGGTAAGCGGACACTTTTTTTTTTTTTTTTGGTCTCAAAATTTCAAAATTTGACATTTTTTGCGTTGGGGAGGGGGGGTAAGGTCACCTGATTTAGGTTAGCCGTGGGTATAATTTTTTTTTTTTTTTTTTTTTTTTTTTTTTTTATAATAAAAAAAAAAAAAAAAAAAAAAAGCCGAAGGGGGGGGGGGTTTTAGCTTTTTTTAGGGGGGGGTTTACATACATTAAAATACCAAAGGGGGGGGTTTGAACCCCCAAAACCCCCCCCCTGCGTACGCCCCTGGGCGCACCTAATCATACTCATCATAGGCAGGCCTAGGTCTAGACTAGACTATATAGGGCAGAAATTGTAGAATTAGATCTAGATGCTACCCAAAACTCTAGTACTAGGTCTAGAGTTCCGGCTTAATACGCTCGTTGGCTGTTAATTAGACTAATCCATGATTGTCTTATAAATATAGATTAAGCTCTAGAGGTCTAGGATTTACTCTAAACTCTAATCCAACCTTGCAATTTTATTTTAACTCGCATTTGTTTACATCATTGGGACGCAATTCGAAAATGTGTATTGCACTCACAGTTTCAAAACTAGTAGATCTAGGCCTACGTGAGCATTACGTCAAACTAAAGGTAGGCCTATGGGGCTACTATAGTCTAGATCTATTTGTTTTCATCTGCATAAAGTGATACGTGTTGATTTACTTTGGCATTTTTTTTGTTTCAAGGATTGTCGTACTATATAAATCACAAAATACGGGCCAGTACATGTATCATTAGACTATATGGCCCGTATTTTGAAGTCAGGTTTTAACTTTAAACCTAGGTTTAAGTCTAGTCTAACTCTGTGGAAATTGAACACATATTTAAACCTGGGGTAGACTCTACACCTAGTTTAAGTCTGTCTTAAGTCAGGTCTACCGTCTAGATCTAACTATTTGTTGGATATTCAGAGAAGAAGAAGACACCATTAAAAGGCATTACGACGGATTATTGCAAATAATGTGACCGGAGAGACCTCTTGTGGAGGAAAAGAAACCTTTCAAAATCATGGCGACGATGATTTTTTTTTGCATCGCTGTCGTTTTTAAATAGGCAAACAAACAGCGATTTGCACTTGCTAGCTCGCTGACTCCAACACACACATCGCGTGCGGATGATGAAAGTTGGCATTGCGATTTTATGCATTCGACAAGTTTGAACATTAATTTGGATACTTCATTCGCTTATTGAATCTTTATGCCTAATATTTTCTAAGTCTTAAGATTTTATATTTTATATAAGATTGTGTGATTTATATAGTAGGACAATCCTTGAAACTTAAAAATTGCCAAAGTAAATCAACACGTAGACCTATCACTTTGTTGCAGATGAAAACAAATATAGTCTAGTAGCCCCATACCTTTAGTTTGACGTAATGCTCACGTAGTTTTGAAACTGTGAGTGCAATACACATTTTCGAATGCGTCCGTAAACAAAGGCGAGTTCAAATAAAATTGTAAGGTTGGATTAGAGTTCAGAGAAAATCCTAGACTTCTAGAGCTAAATCTATATTTATAAGACAATCATGGATTAGTCTAATTAACAGCCAACGAGCGTATTAAGCCGGAAATCTAGACCTAGTACTAGAGTTTTGGGTAGCATCTAGAGGTCTAGATCTAATTCTACAATTTCTGCCCTAGTCTAGTCTAGACCCTAGGCCTATATGATCAGTATGATTAGGCGCGCCTACTGCCTAGTCTAGATCTAGACATCTATTATGATGTCAAAACATCCAGAACATCCTAAAGTTGCACTAGACTAGAGGTCTAGATCTAGACCTAAATAAGATTAAAATGACTAAAAGAGAAATGATCACAAATACCTTATTGATGCAGAATAACTAATCCAAAGTCAACATTGAAGCTCATAATTATGGTCGAATTTTAAGCGTTAAGCGTTTTTGTTTAGGACAATGCAATACGTTTTCTAAACCGTGTGTACGTACGTACGAATGAATGCGCGCACGATCGAATGCATGATATGCGCGCACGGTGACCGAGAAGGGGGTCGCGTTACCCGACACGTCGGTTCGAAAAAGGATTGCATTTTGTCCTTAAAAAAACGCCTAAAATCAAACAAATGAGCTTTAGCAATGTTGACTTTGGACTAGTTATTCTGCATCAAGAAGGTATTTTTTTATCATTTTTAGTTTTTCTTTTAGTCATCTAAATCTTATTTAGAGCATTTGTATGACGGTTCTGGAAGTTTTGACTAATCTGGGCATGCAGAGATTTGTAGAATTAGTTCTACCGATTTTTTTATTATTATTTATTTATTCGTAAAGATCAATTCCACCTGGCTCGATTCAGACTTTTTCAGCAGTTTTACAATAGATCAAAGGCCGTAAAACAAAACAAAAAATCACGCCATAACGTTCAACAGTTGCTTCGAAAGAGATTTGTTTGTGTCGAATATTTTGAATTGAAATTATTAAATTTGCAGCACGAAATCCAGCTATAAAAATACCTTTATCAGCTACCCTGGAAGATGGGTGAGCTGTACTGAGCATGTGCAGTAGAAGCAGACTACATCTCCATGGTAGTTAAACCTTGGCTTAACTTTAAACCTGGGTTTTAGACTTAAACCTGGGTTTAACTAAACCTGGCTTTCAGAAACTGAAAAGATACTTAGACCTGAAGTCTGGCTTAGTTAAACCCGGGTTTAAAGTTAAACCTGGGTTTAACTAAACCTGACTTCAGAATATGGGCCTATGAATTCCAGAAACATTTTTTAAGAGGTGTGAAAACTGTAAACGCATCTGATTGAGAGTGATAAATAATACGGTAACTGTTGCATTGCCCAAGTCCTACTCGGTGGTTGTCATTTGTTCACACCTAAAACTTAAGGGACGAGGGGATGATATTTAAGGGCTACAGTACAATGCATGTGATGTTTGTGTAGGTCTATGAATTAATTAATTTGTTGTTTATATTGAATGAATTGAATTGAATTCAGATAAATAGGGCTTAATATAAGAGTAAAAAACAGTGCAACGAATCGTCTTCTTTCTATAATAATTAAATGAACCGTCTAAGCTTTTCGCGCGGGAAGGGGAAACTGAATTCAGACGAGAATTAAGAGTCGAGAACAGTAGCCTACACCCAATCGTCTGCTTTCTCTAATAATTTAAGGAAACGTCAAGGCGTCCGCGCTTCGCGCGAGAGGGGGAAACTGAATTCAGATAAATAGGGCTTATTAAGAGTTGAAAACGGTACAAGGAATCGTCTGCTTTCTCTAATAATTTAATGAAACGTCAAAACTTCCGCGCTTTGCGCGGGAGGGGTAAACCGAATTCAGACAAAGATTAAGAGTCGAGCACGGTTTATCAAATCGTCTACTTTCTCTAATAATTTAATGAAATGTCAAACTTCCGCGCTTTGCGCGGGAGAGAGAGGGAGAATCTGAATTCATACAAGGATTAAGAGTCGAGCACGGTTCAACGAATTGTCTACTTTCTCTAATAATTTAATAAAACGCCAAAAATTCCGCGCGGGAGGGGGGGGGGGGCGGGGGGGAAACTGAATTCAGACAAGGATTAACAGTCGAGAACGGTACAGCAAATCGTCTGCTTTTTATAATAATTTGATGAAACGCCAAAGCTTTCGCGCTTCGCGCGAGAGAAGGGGGTGGGATTCATTCAGACAAGGGTTAACAGTCGAGAACGGTACAATAAATCGTCTTCTTTTCCTAATAATAAGGGAGTTTACAGATAGCACATGGCAGGCACGTAGCCAGAGTTCGATGTTTGGGGGGGGGGGCACATACATGTAATCGATCGAGGTAAAAAAAAAGGGGGTCTAAAAAAGTTCAACCGATCTTGGAAATTTTAGGGGGGGGGGCACGTGCAAATTATTATTCAATAAAATCTGAGAATGTATACTATTCGCTAAATCTATTAGGAATGAATCATCGCAAAATCATTCCATAAATCGGGCTAAATCAAAATTATTCAACTTTTATGACCAACAGGGTAGATGATATAATTTGCATTCCGAATGGTGTTGATAAATTGCTAAATATAAATTATGTATGGTCTTTAAATAAATTATGTCCCTTTTGCAGCCAAAATCGAATTCTTTAGAACTTTGCAGGAATTATGAATATGTCATGTATGTCTTAACTGTGAAATTTAAACATGGGCAGTGTCCTAGTTTACCTTCTAGTCTTCACCGTCAGACACTATTGAGTGACTGACTGACAGCTTTTTTCTTTGGTAATAACATACATAAAGTGAGCTGTAACAGGTACATGAGTATTTGTCCACATCAATAACCCACTACTTGTAATGACCAAAATTAAATTGATTGAATCTTTGTGCAGCACAAAACGTACGACCATTCGGTAAAAGGCTCTGAAAATCAGATTATTGCTTAGGTGATTGCAATCACTTAAGTAGATTCGACATCGAATGGTCGTTATTTTTCAACTAAAAGCCAGTTTCACGCCCTTTCGTTTTGAGGGAAGTTCAAAATTTCTACTGTCTTTCAAATGCCGTTGGAATTTAACCTTTTCATTTTTTTGGCCTGCAAATGGGACATAGTACCTTTAAGTGGACATAAAACCCAGATAGTATTAAATCAAGGGTCCGGAATTTAAGCGAAATGTAAGACAAAAGAATAGACCTACTGACAAATAATAAGTCTACATACAAATACACATAACATGCCCCGGCCGTTAAAAAAATTATAAAATATATCTCTCTCTCTAAGTGCCATATCGTTTGACTTTGGCGATCATGCTGTTCCACAACCCTCGGCTCCTAGCCTTCTGTATTAGTACCACTCCCAGTTCTTTCACTCCTCTCTCTTCCAACAATTTCTGCAGACTGTCCATCCAAAGTATCCTCCTTCTTCCCCTACTCCTTCTTCCCACAATTTTCCCTGTCAAAGCAAGGTTCTCTAAGCCTTCTTTACGTGTAATGTGACCCATGAACTTCAACTGCCTAATCAACATCTCACGTATCATTTTCCTTTGCACTCCAGCTCGTGTAAGAACTTCCTCATTACTAACTTTGTCAGTCCAGGGAATTTTCATCATTCTTCTTAGAAACCACATTTCGCAACTTTCCAAACGCTTTTTAGTATCAGAGGCTAAAGTCCATGTTTCACTACCATACATAAGTACTGGGTAGATGTAACAATTCAATACCCTTATTCTGGTTCTCATACACAATGTTCGATTTGTCAGAATTTTGCCTAACTTTGAAAATGCAGATTTAGCGAGAGCTATCCTTCTCTTGATCTCTGTCTCGCATCTGGCATCTTCGGTAATCATGCTGCCGAGGTAGTTAAATGAGGAGACTTGTTTAATAGTCTGTTCTTTCAGTTTCAAGTTACATTTTGGACTGCTCTTCTTGGATACCACCAGGCACTTTGTCTTGGTATAGTTGATCCCTAGTCCCATTCTCTCACTTTCTTTTACAACTACGTTCAGGAGTCTTTGGAGATCTTTCTCTGATTCAGAAAATAAAACAGTGTCATCAGCATATCTAATATTTGTGATTGAATGACCACCCACTTGTATCCCACTTTCATCTTCCAATTCTCTTAGAATGATTTCACTATACATATTGAACAGGTCTGGCGACATAACACAACCCTGTCTGACTCCCCGTCTGATGTTGATATATTCACTACACTCTCCGTCTACCCTGATGCATGCAAACTGATTCCAATATAGACTTTGTAGCAGTCTTAGATCTTTCCTATATATATCAAGCTTTTTCAGCTCTTCAAAAAGTTCTGAATGTCTTACTTTATCAAAAGCCTTTGAATAATCAATAAAACACATGTACACATCCTTTTGCATTTCGACTGCTCTCTCCGTTATATTTCTAACCACAAATATTGCATTTCTTGTGCCCGCATCCTTTACAAAACCAAATTGTTCCCTTCCGATCATGGGAGTTATGCTTCTTCTTGCTCTCAAAAGCAGAATCCTCAAGTGATATGGCAAATAAGGCTGATTGTCCTATATTGCTCACAATCCACGGCTCCCGGTTTCTTTGGGAGAGTAATGAAAATGGATCTGCCCAATTCATCTGGAAATGTTCCGTCATCATATATTTTGTTGATAATTTTTGTTAATCTATCAACACCATATTCCTCTAATGCTTCAAACATTTCAGTGACCACACCATCTGGTCCAGCTGCTTTGTTCTTCTTCATCTTTGACATTGCCCAACGGACTTCAGATTTAAGAATTTTCTCCCCTTTGACTTCATCTGCAAAACTCGGCATTGCTTCCCTACTATCCTCAAAAAGTTCGCCAATGTATTGTGTCCACCTACTCATTTTGTCCTTCATTTCAAACAGGATTGACCCATCTTTTCCTTTGATACAGCCAGGGTTTGAACAACCAGACTTTTTACCTGAAATCTCATTTATTCTTTGGTAAACATTACTATTCTTATCGAATTGATTTTCAATTTCTACACATTGTTCGTTTAGCCAGCTCTCTTTTGCCTCATTACATTTTTGCCTAATTTGTTTGTCTAGGTCCCTATATTTCTTGCATTGTCTATTTCCAATTTTCTGTCTATCTTTCATCATTAAAAGAATCTCCTCTGTCATCCATTTGTTCCTTCTTTTTCTCTCTTTCGTCGGCACATACTCTTCCGCTGTTTCTACCAGAATATTTCTCATCGTCTCCCACGTGTTTTCTTCACCTTCATCTATGAGCAACTCAAACCTATTCTTTACTTGTACAGTAAATTCTTGACGTATGTCCGGTTTACTCAACTGTTTAAAATCCAATATGTTCACAACTTTTGGTCTCTTGAGTTTCTTTAATTTGCACTGAAGTGTACATATCACCGGCACATGATCACTTCCGCAGTCAGCCCCTGGATATGTTTTTGATTGTTTCACTGCTCTTTTAAATCTACTATTTATGGCAATATAGTCTATCTGGTTTCTGACGATGTCGCCAGGACTCTTCCAAGTGTATACTCGTCTAGGGTGTTCTTTGAACCAAGTATTAGTGATGACCATGTTCTCCCCCTCACACCACTTAACCCATCTGTCCCCTCGTCCATTCCTTTCACCAATTCCATGCGGACCTACTGCTTTGCCCTCTATACCTTGACCGACTTTAGCGTTCAGGTCTCCCAGGACAATGACAATGTCATTCGATTTGCACTGAGATTTAGCTTTATCTAAGGAATCATAAAAGGTGTCAATAACTTCGTCAGCACTATCTGCCGTTGGTGCATAAACCACTATGATTGAGATGTTAAAAGGGTGTCCCTGTAATTTCACTAGGAGCACCCTATCACTTACACACCAGTGTCCCAACACACTCTTTGAGATATCTGGATCCAGCAGTAACCCCACACCTCTTTCATGCTTTTCACCTCCTGCATAAATCAATCTGTACTCATCTATCACAAACTCGCCGTTATTTAGCCATCTTGTTTCATTTAGTCCTAATATGTTGACATTTAGCCTCATCATCTCTTGTTTAACATTTTCCAGCTTGCCGCTCTGATACAGTGTTCTCACATTCCATGTTCCAACTCTGATGGTATTCCTATTGCGAACAGTAGCTGGCTGACGGTCGGGGCCCACCTGTCGCCCATGGGACACCCTACCGGGCGAGGTGCTTGTACCTTGAGGTAGACGAGCCCCCTTCACGCCTTTGGCTTTTGCTTTAGAGTTGTGGTTCATCATGATTGTTCTTGGAAGAAAATAGTGAAGTGGTTTTCCGTTGCCTTCTTCACCGCAGTAGTTAGCCGTATCTGGGATATATACACACATAAAATATAGCCTATGCCTATATATATATATATATATGAAGTTCAAGTCTTGTATTTTTACTTCGTATTTGCCAGCATTTGCTCAATCCTTTACGTTGCTGTTTATCTGTATAATATTCATAAATTTTGATTTTGCAATATAATCAAGAATATTATAAAATAAAGATACGACCATATACGAGAAAGGTATATCATTGACTGTTGTTTTTTTTTTCGCTAAAATTTAGTGATGTAAATAGCATTTTTTTTTGGTCATCCCATGCTCACTTTCTCCCACGTGGTTGGGTTTAAACAAGATTCTTGTCGAATTAATCACTTTTATCTCTGCCTAGCGGCCCTTCTGAGAAGTTAGGGATCAACAACCTGTCGTTGGGAGCGCCCTGTCGATCAAGTACTAATAATCGTACGTGCGCCCGAGCAAGAAGGAGCATGTAATAGAAGCGCGCGCGTGTAATAATGTGTGCATGTAATGTGGGCACGTCATACCACGTCCGATCTACAGTAGCTCCTTTCGCACGCACGGATCATAACATGTGTACCACTAATCTCTGTAGAGGTCAGTGATGTGTACAGCAACAAAAAGTAGCTGTACGTACATTACAGGTTTTAAGCCTGGCGATTCCAAGTATTTTAGGGGTATATTATTTTGTACTACATTTTATCTCAGAACACTGCATAATTTATATAACATCAGTTTCAACAAATCGTCACCTCATTTTCCTCTTTTCATCATTTCTATGATTATTTTAATACTTCGCAGAGGATTCGTGCGCGTCATAGAGTTTCGGAGTCTGCTTTCTTTAGCAATATTAGTTATTATTCAATAAGAATAAACGAGAGTAATCTATAAACTCTAATTACCTTCTGAAACCTTAATTTAAACATTTCGTATTTTCTCTTCCTAATCATCATTATGATTATTTTAACAGATAATAATAATAAACTATTATAGAGAGTAGGATCGAGCCTGATATAATAGCGTTCATTTATTTCTAAACACGGGCTCAAATGTCAGATGGGTAAGGAAGAAAAATCTTTTCATAAACCTTCATAACTGTTCTTCACAGCTAAAAGACAATTTGAACCCTTGGTCCTTTCCTACTCCTCAAACTTTGGGTACTTGAGGTGATACTGATAATGAATTCTTGTCATAGAGTTAGGCGTTCTGCTAAAGTTCGTAACCGCGTGCGTTATATGCACAGAGTTAGGCGTTCTGCCAGAGAGATGTACAGTTCTTACTCGTAACTCTGCTGGGCATTGAGTATGTATGGGCAGGCGCTCGCGCGCTCGCACGCTCGCACGCTCGCACGCACGTAAGCTCATGAATAATAATGAGAGAATCTTGGAGCCCATATATTGTCGACCCCAGGGAGTGGACTAGGCTGGTGAGCGTTCGTTGATAACGCCATCTTCGGCGGCTTGAATCAATAGTGATTATGAAGAACCAGTTGAAACCTCGAATAGCCTTACATCGATTGGGCCTTTTCGTTTGTGTGGACGAGGACGCGAATTGGCCGCAGTGAACCCGTCTTGTTCACTATTTTGGTTTGTAGTCACTTCATATGTTGTTCTTTGTTTATTATTCTACCTTTTTTTTCTAACTTTCGTCATGTTGTTTTTACAGTTTTCCTGCTATCATTTTCTCTTTTTGTTTTTCTTATGTTATTCTTTGTTTTTCCATCTTTCATCTTCTCTACAATCTTTTCATTGTCTATTCTTTTTCATTTTCTCTCTGCTGTCTTTCATTATGTTATTGTTTGTTTCTTCCTTCTATCATTTTCTCTTTCTTTCTTTCCTCGTGTTATTCTTAATTGTTTCTTTCTTCTATTACCTTTTCTAATGTAATTCTTTGTTTTTATCGTTCTATCATTTTCTTCCTACCGTTCCTTATGTTATTATGTGTTTTTTCATCTTTCATCTTCTCTTCTATCATTCCATTATATATTCTTTATCATTTTCTCTTTCTGTCTTTCCGTATGTTATTTTTTGTTTCTTCCTTCTATCACCTTCTCTTATGTTATTCTTTGTTTTTATTTTTCTATTGATTTCTTCTTTTTATCTTTCCTTCGCTATCGTTTGTTTCTTGCTTCTATCACCTTCTCTTTTTGTCTTTCCTTATATTATTCTTGTTTCTTCCTTTTATCACCTACTCTTATGTTATTCTTTGTTTTTATTATTCTTGTTTCTTCCTTTTATCACCTTCTCTTATGTTATTCTTTGTTTTTATTATTCTATTGATTTCCTCTTCCTATCCTTCCTTATGCTATCCCTTTTCCCCCTTTCTATTACCTTATCTTTTTGTCTCTCCTTATGTTATTCTTTGTTTCTTCCTTGTATAACCTTCTCTTGTATTATTATTTGTTTTTATCATTCTATAAATTTCTCTCTCTGTCTTTCCTTTCTAATTTACGCTGCGATATAGCAATATGACGTCATTTTGACGACGGAGTACGAGTTTTCTGACGAACCTCAAATCGTGGATGAACGTGTTCTCAATTTTGGCCCGCCGACGTGAGACGACCCGACGCATGCGCGAACCGCCGAAATTACGTCACCTCTTTGACGTCGTCTATGTGGACGTGATCAACAAAAACAAAAGGCCGAAATGACTCATCTCTGACCTCGTTTCATAACTTTGCATTATGTTTGTGTACACAATTAATTCCAACCTTCAATTGAGAAACGGTTGAGTGCAGTGGGACCTACAATGTGCAGTCTATCAAAAATGCTCAAAATTCTTGATACACCTAGCAGCATCGAAAACCAAACAAACAATAAACTGCTTTCAAAATGTGTTAAAAAAATAATGTAGATACACATTTACGTCTAGCAACGAACTATTATCTTCAGATGTCAAAGTTGTTGCTAGGTCAGACAAATATGGTTCAATGGTGATGTAAAATTCACGTTGGGGTTGGAGTTTGAAACTCCGAAACGTGACTCATTCCTTTCAATGCTGTGTGTATTTCCATTTTTTTTATCTGAAACTTTACTATTGCAGATTTATTTATCGTCATCGTCTTTTCCCTGTCTGCTCCTCTGTTATGCCCCACCCCCTTGTTGTCCCGATCACTCGGCTTTCTCTTTTATATTTCCCCTCCATCTAACCATGAT
>JAVYIG010013190.1:0-48783 GCA_035222895.1 Strongylocentrotus droebachiensis
AAGAGGAATTAAGCCACCTAAGCGTAAAAAAGAAGAAAGCGATAAGGCGAAAAGCAATTAACTTTGCGATAGTAGACAAGAGTTTGTACTACGTGAAAAACGGTGAGACTGAGAGTGAGGCTCCCAGTCTGAGAGAGGTTGTGACCACTCGGGTGCAGCAGGCAAGAATTCTTGCAAACTGCATGATGAAAACGGTAAGGTCAAGCTTTAATTTTGATCTATACAACTTCATTATCATTTAGGATACTTTGAATGCATACGTTCTACATGTGTGATATTTATTAGACTGTTAAACTTTTATTATTTCTGCCTGGTGGTTCATGCTTCATATCTAACGTCACTTAGCTAGCGCTAGCCTGTGCTGTACTCTGTACTAGACTGTAGGCTGTACCGTATGTATCATCACTATCAGTGTTGGACTCGGAGGACTCGAGACCGGTATATAACCTCGTCGTTGGATGAGAAATTCCCCTCCCCTACTCATTGAAGGGGGGGGGGGGGGGTCCACCCTAAAATTATTTACTTTTCTAAGCCTAATGTTTGGCAATAGATCACAACACTAACAGTAATGTTTGAAGGTCTAAATCCATTCTAAATTTGAATAAATGGGAATTTAACTTAAGTTGAGGGATTTTTGCTGATGCTAGTACAATTCAGGGCGCTAGTGTAGTTTTGACCTCCTCGTTTAATGACTTTTAAACATGTACAAATTCACCCTAAATATTTCACAACCTAAAATACTTGCATCTGAGTCTTCCAAGTCTGGTAGAAGTTGAATATTTGCCGTTTTTCTATACAAATTGCGGAATAACTCGATCGCTTGAATTGAAGCTCTGCACACAACTTATAACGTCAGCGCAGCACTTAACTCTACGGAGAGCCTGGGGCTCCGTAGAGTTAGGTGCTTTGCTGACTAGCGTTGGACATCATTCTTTCCTTGAGATTAATTATTATAACATATCCCTGATGATGTACACATATACCTTATTTTATTGAAGGAAACGAAATAGAAAACGAGCGGCTGATAATGTCGAAATATGATGAGAACAATATTACTGTACAATTATTCAAAGTAAAACTTTTGAATTTAAAGCTCTGTTGCATCAAATTAATATATTCAAAAAAAAAATATTATGCTATATTGACGGTACTATTATGCGTCGGACATTATACTTTAGCTAAAAGATTTATAAAAAGAAGAAAAAAAGAGACAAACTTAAAGAAAATATCGGAGCTGATGGGTTTTTTTTTCTTAGGAGGGACAAATATCATAAAAAATAAATACAGTATACAGACTACGTCCAGCTTTCTATCTCCCCTTCTCTTTCTCTCTCTCTATCACTCTCTCTATCTATCACTCTCTCTGTCTGTCTCTTTGTCTTTCGTCTTTTTGTCCATGTCGTTTTCCATCTTCATCTTTCATATTGTTGTCTATTCCGCCATTTGCTTGTATGCCGGCATCATTCCTTTCTTGAGATTAATTATATTATAACATATCCCTGATGTTATACGTCGGACATTATACATTAGTGAAAAGATATAATCAAACAAAAACGAGACAAACTAAAGAAAAAAATCAGAGCTGGGTGGGGGGGGGGGGTGATCAGAGAGACAAATATCATACAAATAAATACAGTATACAGACTACGTCTAACTTTTTATCCCCCCCCCCCCCTCTCACATACACCTTATATTTCGTAAAAGGAACAAGCGGCTGACAATGTCGAAATGAGAAGAATATAACTGTGCAATACTTATTAAAAAAAAATCAACTTTTGAATGTAATCCTCTGTGCATCAAAATAAAATGAAACGTTTATTGAAAGAAATTGTATACATCGGACACTAATTAGCACAAAAGAGTTATCTAGAAGAAGGTGGACGACATTATAAGAAAAAGAATGAAACTTTCCCTTTTATTTAAAACAAATAAATAGCATAAATACCCTAAGTATATAAACAGAAAGAATCGTGAAAAGGCAGACCATATAGGATTCTTGAGCGGCAGATAAAAGGGGAAACGTGAAAGTTTGGAAGTATTGGCAAATGTTGACCATTATAGTTTGTAAGTATTGACAAAGTATACATACAAATAAAAATGACACAGAAATATGCGAAAAGAGCTAAGACTTTGTATATGGCCTATGATCATACAGCTAAGTTACGTAAGAGGAACAATGAACGTGACCAGGCGCGTACGCAGGGGGGGGGGATTGGGGGTTGAACCCCCCCTTTGGTACTTTTTATGTGTGTATTTTGGAGGAACCCCCCCCCCTTTGTTTTTTTTTATTTATTTTTTTAATAATATTTTTACCCCCCCCCCCCCGCTTATTCATCGGCTGGCTGAGTCGCTGGCTGAGCCGATTTCAAAATGTTAACCCCCCCCCCCCTTGAAAAAATCCTGCGTACGCTACTGAACGTGACCGAAGGTAAAGTTCGTTGTCATGGTTATAAACTCCAACAATAGAAGAGCAGGTAAGGGTATAATTGATTCACAATGAATCTTACATACAGGATTGATGATCCTTGTATATACTACATGTATAACCCTTTTTTTTTGGGGGGGGGGGAGGGGGTCTTGTTGTTTTTGCAGTTGTCGTTACTGTTCTTCAAGAATTTTAATGGGATCACGCTTCGACGTTCTCCTTTGTTTTATTAATCATAATTATAACGTAGAACCAGACTTTACACTCTCTGCAATATTCATTGAAAGATATAGCAATAATGAAACAAAGAAATAAACAAGAAGATGTGGTGAAGTAAAATGTCACAGACAGAAAGATGATTAAGAAAAGTTATCGTTTCTCTCTCTCTCTCTCTCTCCTTTTCTCAACACCAGTTTCCATCTTCATCTCTTGTACTATTTTTTCCTTCCGCTCTTTGTTTTTTCTGAGTCCGAGTCGAGGATCGCTTCTCGAGCATCTTCAACGCTAAAAAGAGGCTTTCTTCGATGACGAGACATTTTTAAATACTATCCTACATAGATAATGAGCAGTTATAAGCAAAGAATTGAGAACTAATTTCGTCCCTTTTTTCACGAAGTGACGGTAATGAGGAAAATCGCATATAATTTCATTTTTTTTTGGTGGCATTTTTGGACATCATTCACTAACATCTTAAACCTCACAAAACTTCGAACCACAATAATATCGAATTATGTCACTATGACAATGACGTAAACAAGAAAATACCTAGTAAAAGGATTTCCTGTTTTCACGAAGTGACGGCTAAGTTACGCGCTGCGCTTACAGCCGGCCGTCACTTCGTGAAATTCTCGTCCGCCCTTTTTCTGATTTTATTTGTTTCACGAAGTGACGGGAGTGAAAATGTCGCAATTTGGAACAATGACAGACTATGAAAAGGTGAGTTTGTTTTAGTTTTTTTTTAGGTAAAGTAATATGATACACTCTTTTGAGTCATTCTGATACTTTGTAAGCAATAATTAATATGTCCATGAGCGCAAAAATGTAAACAAAATGCACCGCCGTTTCACACATCGCCCCATATATACTTATTTTCATGTAAGTGAATAAAGGAGTGAAGTATGTGATGCAAAACTAAAACGACCAAATCATGTCTGAACAAACATACATCTAGATTAAATACCTTAATTGGAGGGTCTTTCTCATCTCATTTCACATTAAATATTGATTTAATAAGTTTTTTTTTTTTTTTTTTTTTTTTTACATCTGCTTAAGTTAAGAATAAGAACGAAGTTTTACTTTTAACGAGAGTTAGACTTAGAGTTTAGACCCTACTTTTGTTTTAGTTTTACTTGTACTTGTACTTTTAGTATTATTAGTTTAGCTAATTATACATTGTATTTAGAGTCTATAACTCTAGATCATCATTTCATAATTATCAATTTATGTCAGCCACTAGTCAGTAATCTAGAGGTGAGTAGATCAGGATCTAGACAAAACTGAGTCACTGTGACTTTACTTGTAAAGGTGTGCTTGGGGTGTAAGCCGAAGTTCCTGGGCCATACTGCGCAGTGTGATGCGCAGTGGTTTGGCTCGCAATGAGCTAGAATCAGCGTTGATGAAAAATCGCTTGAACGCAAACCGCAGTGACCTTGCTTTTTGTAACGGCGTTTTGAATTGTGATTCATGTTTGTGATTCTAGCTTCGAAAATTCGATTGAACGCACCCTAAATGCCCGGCCCCCCCCACTCAGAGGTCGGAATGACCGCATGCGTGTTGCCAAAATGTCCGGTAAAGGGGTACTTTTCGTGCGACAAAGTCCGGCCCGAGAATTGTAAAAAAAGGGGTGTATTTGACTTTTCACCCGGAGATTTCTTTAAAAAGGGGATGTTTTTCTTTTTTTCTCTCATCTCTTTGGACTCCTGAGAAATTATTCCGAATTTAGGGGGGTACATTGAGCATTTTTCCTGATTTAGGGGGGTCTCCAAAGCAGAAAAAGCCCGCGAAAAGCCCGCGAAAGGGGGGTTCGGAAATGTTGGCAGTCCTCAGATAGGGGGTGCTTTCAAAAATAGGGTACGAGCATATGCGTACCCTAAATAACATTGAGTGGGGGGGCCGGGCCTAAATGGCACCATCCGGAAATGGGATACTTTTGTTTGGAGACTGAAGTAATCTCATGAGTAGTCTACCAGTTGGGGAACAGTGCACACACATTTAGCTTATTTTCTTCCATTGTCTGTACTGAAGGTGTGTTTTAAAGGACGCACTTTAGTATCCTTGGTCCCTCACCTTATAAAATAATTCTTTTTAACAAGTGTTCTTGATACCAGCAAATGTTGCCCAACTCCACTCCGTGTTTTAAAGAATTTCCAAGCAAGCACCATACCAGATGATGTACATGTCACAACATTGCACAGGAGAATCTACAGGAATAACCTACACTTCAGTGGTAATGATTATGATGATTTTTTGCTTTCACTTAGTTTCAGATGCAGTAGATACAATTTGTGCTTATATGAAGGAAGCACTAGAACTGATACATCTACTTTTCAATGCCACAGGCCAGATACAAATCCAGGTGAGAATAGTTTTCATGGTCTGTGAAAGAAAATCACACATTAGCAGCATATACATATTGATTTGCGCTCACTACCGAACTTGCGATCGATAAAAATCTTTGAAATACACTGCTATTATATAATATTATGATGGCTACATAAGCAATTAAATATTAACAGGAAAATATAGATATGGAATATGTAATGCACTTAGCAGACATACATGTAGTACAAAGCTGGACAGGAACGTGTTTCTAATTTTGGCGAAGGCTTTATAAGTACATTACCATTGGTATATAATATTTTCAGCTAAAATTTCTATGAACCAAAATTGGAATATTTGTTGTAAATAGAGTGTATAGAGTCAAGTCTTGATCATCAAGTACCTAGCACACTCACTGCATATGTGCATTGGGGTGGTAGTTGTTTGGTAGGGGCAATTGAAAACGTCTGTTTGGGGTCAGTTATGCCTAGTGATTAATTTGATGTACAAAAGATAATATTAGATGTATTTCTTTACCTCTGTTTGCAAAAAAGAAAGAAAAGGAAAATAACTTGTACCGTAATTATTTCTTTTATTCTACAAAATTGGATTGGATACAGGGACCGACATGCTGGCTAGATGGGTCCTTGATAATTCACTGAAAACAGAGCTGCAGATGTGACTTGGCATGGTGACCTAAAAGTGGGAGCGGAATGGAATTGTTGAAGCAATTCACTGAATACAGTCAGAGCTGCAGATGTGACAGATGGCTTCGATGGCGATTCTGATGAGCCACTGTCTATGCTTGTGAACAAGTCAAAAGGTATCTCCTTCCCTTCTTGATCGTTTCCAAATATTTGAAATTTGAGATATTCCTAATTAATTGTTTTTAATGTTTAGGTCTCTTAGTTTAAGGGAATGAGTGGTCCTATCGCGGTCAGCATCTAATTTTTTTTTAAATCCTTAACAAAAATTGCTAATACTAAGGTTATACCAATTAAAGTATCTAATTTAAGAGCCTCTCTAAAAGTTGGTACCAAAACTACACAAAATAATTTCACCTAATCATAAATATAATGCACTGTAAAGTTCCCTTTCATAATTGACATTCTGATAATGATTTTCTATTGATTTTGGCTAGGAATTTTGTTATTATTACTTTTCTTTCTCTTATTTCCCTTTGCTTTCAAGCAGTCTAGATTGGGAATCTTCACTGCTTCAACCACTATCGCTTGGATGACATACGTGTGAAGAAACTTGAAGAACTTTTGTTGAAGAGCATGCTTAAGAAACTAGAATCAATCGTATTGGTCGTTGTGGCAATGATTCAATGTTTCAATACCTCAATCTCTCTTTTATACTGTTTAACTGTAAACATTTTGAATATCATATAGAAAACTCCACTCATAATTGTAATTGTGTGTAGAATTCAGTAAACGCAATGAAATGGATTGGTTATAAAATTAATGAATTGATTTAAAGTGAAATGGTAACATTGTCCATGATTTCTGAAACAATGAACTGAATGGTCGTACCTGTGTCAGTTTTCTGTTACAGTATTGTAACGAACTCCTGCAAACACAAATCTTTGATATTCAAATGTTTAGCTCAGAACAGCTATTTATCAGGTATACCTACCTCATTTTTAGAAATCAGTAATGCATATTAGAGTTTTGGATTTCAGTTCCATGAATTCTCATATCGTATCTTTGTTTTGAAAAATTTGTTTAGTTCTTTTTAAATGTTTCTATTTACAGGGGATGATGCCTTTATTAGAACATGAATATAACTTACATTTCCACAATTTGTTTTTCTGTCAAAACACAATGTTACTAGTTCACATTTAATGGTTTTATTTTTACTTCTCTAGTTATTCTCATCATAATTGTATTTGGTACTTCAAACTATCCTATCATCATACAATATAATGTTGCTGTTTTGGATTTATCTGTATGATGAGAAATGAAATTGTTTAGTCAAAATGATATTTCCACGTTTATCATGCATTGTTCAGCTGATAATTGTTTAGTCAAAGATTACGTGTTCGCCTGGGTGAAGATAACCTTTTAGCATTGGTAAACTTTGTAGCGTTTGAGACTGTGTACTAAATTTTTATTGAAATACCCTACAAAGAGATTGTGTAAACTGACTTGCTTCTGATACTCTACTCACAAAACATTTATGAAAAACAGTAATGAACAAAAAACTGACGTTGATGATTATATTAGTTATATTTCCCAATGAAAAACTCCACCATCTTTTTTTCTTCAAGAACTGCCTTGTTTTGTTACGATCAACATATAACCTTTCAGCTAGAACATGATAACCATGGCGTGCAAGAAAGAGACTATACCACACAGTACTGTTTTGAATACCTCTTTTGTCTTCAGGTAAACAATCTATGCAAATGATGAGGATGATGATGTAAAAGATAAAGTCATTTTAGCATATTTACAAGTACTGTATAATGTTTGAAATAACCTTCGTATTCCGTGGATGTAAACCTGATGAGTCTTTTCCACAAAACCCTAAATGTACCTCTTTTTTTGTTTATTGTTGTAAAGAACTTATTGGCATGCACCCAGTAGATTTTCATTATGTGTTTGATCTTCTTAATCGAAAAAAAGATCAAACACATCATCATAATCTACAGAGTGCAACCAAAAATTACTTAACAAAGTTCTTTCAGGAAGCCAAACAATAAAAGCTTTTTTGTGTTTATTCAAAGAGCATGAACAAAAAAAGAATAATAATACAACGTCGTTAAGCATGAGATCGTTCACTTCTATCTCTCCCCGCCAAATAATCCGATCAAAAGAATCAACCGAGGCCCGAGGGTAATCAACTGTTAAACGAATATATCATGAGTCCTTGAAAAATTAATTAATACTGCTTGTCAAGTATTATTGAAGAGCAGCAAAGGCGAACGCGATTGTCGCTACAATTCAGAAATCGTTGCTTTTCTCTCAAAATTAGCGTGAGATATCAAGCTTCATAGAACTATTTTTGACAAAAAAGATATTGTCTTGGAAACATTAGAACTTGAATGAATAAAACATAATGCAAACGAATAAGACTAGAATGATAAGGACACAAGTTCATTTTTACCATTTAAATCATCCATGCAGTACCAAATACCTAAGCAAAATTCAAACCAGATGCATTTAATGGTAAGCTTAAAGACAATGATTCATGACAAATGTCAATTGTCATGATTCTTTAGTCTAGACGTTTTGCAAAAGGTAATCAGGATAATAAGGATCAGAATGATACTTATACTACTATGCCTACTTCTACATGTACTATACTACACTCCTGCAATTGTAGATTATGCTGATAATACAGATGATAATAATAATATGATAACAATTACAATAATATTACTTATATTAATCACCACCAACCATAATAATAGTTATACTAATAATTGTTGTCATTATTATTGTCTTACTGCTGCTAATACTCCTCCTACTACATGGACTAGGATGAAGGAGGGGAATAGGAAGAATCTTATTATTTTTCTTCTGTATGATTGAGGCATACAAATGCAAAGAGAGGTAAGAGAGGGAAAAGTAAGGCGATGAAGAAGGAGAGAGAGGGAGAGAGAACGAGACGAAAGGGGATAGCCTATGGCCCGGGTTCAAATTCAGTTCTCTTTAATTTATTAGACCCGGTACTGATGATCATAATTTTATCTACCATGTGATTGCCATGTGTACGCCACACCGCATAGCACCTCACATTTTGTTTATAGTTGTAAAGAACTTATTGGCATGCACCCAGTAGATTTGCATCATGTGTTTGATCTTGTCATTGAAAAGAAGATCAAACACATCATCATAATCTACAGAGTACAACCAAAAATTACTTAACAACAATTGAAAGTTCTTTCAGGAAGCCAAACAATAAAAGCTTTTTTATTTTTATTCAAAGAGCATCGTAGAGACGATGAACAAATACGAATAATAATACAACGTCGTTAAAGGCCCGGTCACACAGAGGGGACGCATGGGGGACGCACGGCCAGCGCATTGGAAATGTGCAATTTTGGCCAGTGCGTTGTCGTTTGCTAGGCGTGCGTCATCATTCGTTACTCGTTCGTAGAGCGCGCTGGACCCACGCTATGCATTCGTCGTCATTCGCTGTGTGCGTCGGGATTTTTTGAGCATGCTCAAAAGTGTGCGCGGAGCTCGACGCATGAATGTACACGCCAAAGGCACGCCAGACATGCGTGGAGCGCGCTAGACCAGCGCCAGACATACGCGGAGCACACGCCCTGTATACGCACAGCGCGCTAGCTACACGCTGTGCATTTTGTGTATGTCAGCTCGCTAGCTTTTCCAAAATCATGACAAAAGTTAGGCACACGGCCTTTTCCGATTTCCAATGCGCTGGCCGTGCATAAAACATAATGGCAAATGAATAAGACTAGAATGAATAGGACACAAGTTCATTTTTACCATTTAAATCATTAAATACCAAATACCTAAGCAAAATTCGAGCCAGATGCATATAATAGTAAGCTTAAAGACAATGATTCATGACAAATTGTCAATTTTCATTTCTTTAAAAGATAATCAGGGTAATGAGGAGCAGAATGATGCCTCTACTACTAGGCCTACTTGTACATGTATTATACTACACTACTGCCATTGTTGAGTATCATGAAACTGTTTCACACAATAAAAATCCCATATGTTTTATACGCGCGCGGCTACGAGCCGTCACTTCGTGAAAAGAAAATCAAAGCGTTCTATGTAATTTGTGTTTTCACGAAATGACGGTTGTGTTAAAGTTTAAACAGAGGAATAAAAGAGCAGCTACAGAAAGAGGAAAATGTACTCTATCTCGTATTTCGAGTTATTTTATCTGTACATCAATTAAACATAACGTTTTGCCGTATTTAGTGTCCATTTCGGGAATTCCATCCACGAGAGAAAATCCCGAATGTTTTACGCGCGCGGCTACGAGCCGTCACTTCGTGAAAACAAAATTACAGCGCGTCCTTGAATTTCGTGTTTTCACGAAGTGACGGTTATGTTTACAGCTCATTTCCCCCAAAAATATAAGAAATTATTGAAATAATTAAACATAGAACTAAACATTGAGATATGTTCTATCCCAGGATATAACATTTATTTTTTCTTGATACATTAAAGAGGTTGAGATTATAGTTTGAAAATTTGAAAGCGATTTATTCAAAACTAACTTTCTTTTAATTGCGCGCCAGGCTCATCCGTCACTTCGTGAAAATAGAGACGATTTGTGCAACCAACTATCATGAAAATCAAAAAACTGTACTAAATAGTAAAACCCCGTCACTTTATGGCACGATAAGTAATAATAGCCGACAACTTTGAATTGAAATAATGGGATGGACTATATCGAGACTAACTGATCTCCTCAATAATAGGCCGGCCCGGTACCCTGTATACGCATGCGTGACCTGATCTGGGCCGAGAGCGCTAGCTCTTGAAAGCGAGACTGTTCTATAAGTTTTTCAATAATAGGCCCGATACCGTGAACAGGCGTGAATGACCATACCGACCGATATTAAACGCGCGTGCCGTGTACAAAGGTATCCAGAGCGAGTGTGGAATTCGCCTGTAAGTGTTTTGTTTTCAGCTCTTCTAAAAAAACAATAATAATATTCTAATTGTAAATATATTGTATAAAATAGACACTGTATATCAATCATAATACCTTAGCGTGTTCTTGTCTGCATACAGCTCCTATCATTGCTGCCCTCTATCGTCACCATTCGACTCGTCGCCTGCTTCTGATATCTGGTACATGTCTCTTTCCAATAGGCCTGGCGTTGACATCCATGGCAACCAGCCACGCTCAAATGTCAATATATCTGTCAATAACTGGTAAGAAACTGTGCACCGAACCTACTAAAGATGTTTACAGTTCTATTTGTTTCTCTTTAAAATTACAGTTGATTACATTATAGGCTTTTGTAAACAGGGAATTGTTGAAATTAACTTACTCTTATCAAAACATTCTTTTCGCTTCATTGAAGTAGGTTGAAAATCAGAATTTCATCTTTCTGGAAACAGCATGAAAAAAAAAAAACGATTTGAATAAGAACTATAGAATATAACAGTATCTTGTACAAGAATAGGTGGTATGTATACATTTGAAGGTAACAATAAAGTACTGTATTATGTGCCATTTTGTTAACTGTCGTGATTTCAGAATAATGACTTACCCCTTTTCTTTTGCAGTACAACGTAGCACATCAGTGTTTGTTCCATATAATATATAGTTAGATACACAACTCGCGGTCATAAATAAAATGCGCCAGAATAGCGCTGAGGCAAATTTTGACATGTACATTCATTTCTAAAATTTGATGATGATTGTCTGAATGAGGGGTTAATATCACGGACTTTGTTACGTGGATTCTGAATTATAACATATTAAAATGTGGAAGAAAATCTAGTAGAAACAAGGGAGACGCAGTCCAAAAAACATTGAGAAAACGACGTCATTACTTAAAAATATAAAATCTTACTTTAAATTTCAACATGATGACGTCTTAAAGGTAATGTGTCCCATTTGCAGGCCTAAAAAATGAAAAGGTTAAATTCCAACGGCATCTCAAAGATAATACTAATTTAGAACTTCCCTAAAAAAAAAAGGGGGGGGGCACTTGAAAATGTCTTTAAGTGGGAAAATAACGACTATTAGTTGTCGAATCAACTTAGGAGCTATAGAGCCAGTAAGTAATAGTCTGATTTGTAGACCATTACCGAATGGTCGTACGTTTTATGCTGCGCAAAGATTCCATCAGTTTTGATAGCGTGATATGAAAAATGATTTAAAAAATATATAAATAAGTATTTAGAAATGGTAATGATGATGAAGGGGATGATGGTGATGGTGATGATAATGATGATGACGAAATGAAAATGAAAATATGTTGATTTAAATATGTCTCACACACACACATAAGTATATGGGAGTTATAAAATATAGTGATGGATGTTTTATAGAAATCTAGAATAATATTCAATATTAATTCAGCACTGGGAAGAGACCACACAATTTTATCTGACAGAATTCTTTATTCGTATTACATTTAAATGAATTAAGGGTTTAAGGTGATTTCATTGAGTCTAATTTATTGAGTCTAATTTTGATAGTATGTACTTTCATACATACTATTACCTAATATCGACTATAACGATAATGACAAGAATTTAATTATAATTACCCTCCTCATCCTCATTATTATAGCATACTTATGTTTATTGCCCGAGATATTAACTGAATTCTTTGTAAATATATTAATGAATGGAATAGTTGGCATACTGATCGTGTTTGATTGTACGTATTACTGTCAACATTATGAACATTGATTTTGTTTTGGTTGTTTGACGCACGAAATGAGCTATTGCCCGCGCTAAAGTGTTCGCTTTTGTCTGGTAATTTAGACACAGCGTTCAACCGTTAAATGCCAACAGTTTTTGCCAAACCAGAAAGCTAGAATCTTGATACATTATTATATACCTTCTCTGAAACTTGGCGTAGGTAATTTTTTCTTGTACATCTAATTGACTGATTATGCAATATATTTAGTTATGATTATTCAATATAAATGGCCCCGCGTGTTTTCTTGTTATGTTAAACAGGTCTTGGATTTTGTATGGTTAATATATGCTGTAACATGGTATTGCATCATGTTGCTTTGGAGAATTACAACCTACTTTTCTGCCTTGGTTATACTGGAACTGGCGCCGGAATGGTTCTGTTCACGGTCTTAGCTGAATTCTTAGGTGAAGCTTACGATTGGAGAGGTGGACTGCTCATCGTAAGCGCTTTGATGGCCAATATCATCCCAGTTGGCATGGCAATTCAGTCTAAATCAAATGAGAGTACCTTACAGAGAAATGGCTTTCAAAGTGTCCCAAGTTCGCCCCCGGGGTTTAACAGGGAAGAAGAAAGCAACAGCAGCACCAGTCAGGACATGGGAGGTGAGTTCAAGCGGAAACTCTTGTTAGACCGACATTGTCGGTCTCGTGAACCTTCGACAAGATGTACACTGTTAAAACAAGTATTAAAAAACTGCGGGTTAAAAAATTGTTGATTAAAAAACGCTCAACGTTGGTTAAAAATGTAGTGTTGATTAAAATTTACTTTTAATCTTGCGTTGGTTAAAAACAGTGTTGATCAAAATTATTCCTTTTAACCTATGTTGGTTAAGTCTAAGTCGTTGGCAAAAATTGTAACCCAGCATGGATTAAAAACGAAATTCCGACAGTAATGAAAGCCCCCTTCCGGTTAAAGTTTAATCAATGTTGATTAAAGTACTGGTCACGTGACCCAACGGAACGATATCGAAGCGCGTAGCTAGCGATCGCTCGACATAATAAAGTACATGCAAAGTACACGCAGTTTACGCGTGCGACAAAATTAACAATGGAGGTTGTCGCGAGGACCTGAGAAATGGGGGTTTGGACGGTCTTATCTCCGTGTTTTCAGGTAAGAAATTATTTTAATATTATCATCATCAATTCTAAGATTGTAAGGAAGAAGTGAAATAGGGTTCTTGCTCAAATCAAAAACGATTTGTGTCCCCTAGGCTGTACGTAGCTCAACCAATAAGTAGCATTTTTCTTGCACCGTGCACCTGGCTAACGTAAGCACACACACACTCATCAGCCTGCAAGAATCTTCAACCGTGAAGGATGCAGACCCAATTAAAGAAGGAGAAGTGTAGGCCTATTACGGATCACCTACCCAAATTGCATGCATGAATAATAATCTTATTTTTTAAATCTAATTGTATCTAATTGTTTGAAACAATTAAATATAAAATAAGATGTCATCATGAAGTGAAACGTCTTCATGCATGCAATTTGGGTAGGTCATCCGTTGCACTTACTGGCTGAGCTACAACCTACGGGCCGGGACACAAAGCGTTTTTAATTTGAGCAAGAACCTTATTTCACTTCTTCCTTCCAATCTTAGCATTGATGATAATCATATTAAACCATTTCTTATCTGCAAACACGAGGATAAGACCTCCAAACCCCCGTAAGTTTAACCAACAGTGGTTATAACTGTAACCAACAACCCACTAAAGTTTAACCAACATCGTGTGAATCAAAAAATAATTAACCTACAATGGTTACAATTTTAACCAACGACCCATGTAAGTTTAACCAACAACATGTGAATCAGCCCCGAACAAAGCATAAATAACCAACAAAAGATTAAAGTTTTAATCAACAAATGGTTAAAGTTTAATCAACACCATTTTAACCAACATTGAGCAAATTTTTGTAACCAATAATTGATTAAAATTTTTAATCAACCACAGGTTAAAGTTTTAATCAACAGGCTGTTGGTTAAAGTTTAACCAACGATTGTGTGATTCACCTGGTAATCCGTGGTTGATTAAAATTTTAACCAACTTGATTAAAAATTGTAATACTTGTTCTAACAGTGTAAGAAGGCCAAGAAGACCAGTACGTCGGTCTTGTGGCCATTTGGTCTCCTCGGCATTGGACCATGTCGACAGTTTGCTCGAAGATTCGATTAGACCTACGATGTCGGTCTCGTAGGCTGTAGGCTCGTAGTCTAAGAACATTGTTATAATTATAAATCATTGTCTACAATAACCTTGCCCGTCTTTAACATGAATGCTTTGATATGCGCCGTCTCGGAAACAGGTCATTTTATGGACATGGATGAGGGTTTTGCCCCGCCTTCGAACGATGAAATGTTATGAGGCCAGGAAAATTACTATACCATGTGAGTCAAACAAGTTTACACCTAGAAAATTGCTAATTGTTTTTAAAAATCATCTATGAACAGTAAATTATTATACATCTTATGAAAGAGTGTTTTATTCGAAATCATTTAGTATCATTTTTGTGTGGTATGTGCTCATGTTGAATGAACAAGAGGCATTGTTTGCGAGAGTGCAAAAATCGACTTGCGCCAAAGTTGCTTATGTGATGTTTGAATAAAACGATTGGGATTTGCAGATCCAAATATCAAATATCAAAAAACATTTGTGTGTGTGTTTGTGTGTGTGTGTTACTTTGCTTTTGCAAAAGGCATATGCAATGCAACTCATTTGATACATTCAATTCATTCTCTCACTTTAATACTTTTGCGCAAATCAACTTTTGCATATGCTTTACCTTCTGGTCTTTAATAATAACACAGAGTTCAGTGAATACGCGCCTCATTTGGGTTGCACCGACAGTTGTCATTCTTTTGAGAAAAAAATTGTTGTTGGGGGGATGGGGTTGTCTAAACAAGCCAAAAAAATTGGGTTCTCGGAGCCATCTTTACACAGAGTGGCTTGGTTTCAGTTTGTCACTCACAACAAGGCGCAATTTTAGTTTTCTGTGCCTTTTTGGGGGTCGTTAAAAGGTACCTCGCCAGGCCCCTCCTCCCTAGCTCCCACCCCCACCTTTAACACGGTCATGAACAAAAGGCATTACCACCCGATCAACAAGGCTGAGCGTGAATTATTGAAATAAACGATACTAAATGGCTTGGGATAAAACACTCATAAGATGTATAATAATTTACTAATTATAGATGATTTTTAAAATAATTAGCAATTGTCTATGTGTAAACTTTTTTTTTGGACTCACACTGTATACAGTAACCACACAAAGGTCTACTCTTGAAATAATATAATGGCCTTTGTGCAGAGAAGGAAATACACCAGTTTACAGTTGTGTGCGCCATTTTAATTGGCGAGTAAACAAAGCCAATGACCTAGAGGTCATTTGGTTTGTGCGTAAATTAAGATTGCGCCGATGATGATGATGATTTTTATTCGACAAGCTTCCAACATACAACAATATACAATAATAACAGATCAAAAATAAGTCAGCTTGAACAGGATAACCCACGAAAGCTCGAGAGCTTATTTCCAGTGGGGTCCCTTACAGACATGTATAAAATTAATAAGTTAAAATAGTAATATTTACAGACAGATAAGAAAATTAAAAGAACTACATATTAAAGATAATAATAATAATAACAACATTAAACTGATGATAGAAATGATATTAAGTACAAGAAGAAAAAGAAGAAGGAGAAGAAGAAAAAGAGGAGAAGGAAGAAGAGGAAAATAATGATGAATTTGTAGAATTTCTATAACGTACGAAAACGAAAGTATATACAACATGAAAAGGTATGAACCGACAGAAGAATAAAAATTTCAATCATATAACATGTCATTCACTTCTCTTCTCTGACTGTCAAGTATTAGGTATTCCTTTAATTTCCTCTTAAAATGATCATAGTTTCCTATTTCTTTTACACCATTGGGAAGGGAATTCCAATGTTTTATGGCATTGTAATAAAACGAATTTCCAATACTACCTACTCTTTCTGGTAAGTTAAAGGTACTATGTCCCATTTGCAGGCCCAAAAAATGATAAAGTTAAAGGGGCATGTTCCCCGTATTCCAGAGGGCGTTCAAAATACGTACCCGCTGGCGGACGGTGCTAGCTGCCTATTGACACCAACATAATACGGCTCTTACGCAGATGGCATGTTCCGAATGCCCGCACAATGCCGATTAGCGCATACATGTGCCGAAGTAATACCAATCGCAGTTCGGCTCTAAAATTCGGCAGCTGTTTCTGCCCACTTTCGTGACGTCACGATCGGCAGCGATCAGCTGGCTTGGCGAAGGCAGGCCAGGACGCGCGTACTTTGATTGACAGCTGTATGCAAATTAGAAGTCGATCTTCGGAACCAAGATGGCGATGACTAGAGCAGCGATAACTACACTGGCGGGAACGTGCCCCTTTAAATTCCAACTGCATTTGAAAGATAATACTAATTTAGAACTTCCCTAAAAAAGGTGGGGCTTGAAAATGTCTTCAAATGGGAAAATAACGACTATTAGTTGTCAAATCGACTTTAGGGCTATAGAGCCCAAAAGTAGTAGTCTTGATTTTCAGACAATTGTACTGAATGGTCATACGTTTTATGCTGAGCAAAGATTCAGTCAGTTTAATCTTGGCCATCACAAGAAGTGGGTTATTGATGTAGACAAATGCTCATGTACCCTTTACAACTCTTTTCATGTATGTTATTACCAAAGAAGAAAAAAAAGCCAGTCAGTCACTCAATAGTGTCTGACAGTGAAGTCTAGCAAGTAAACGGGTTTCCTTGCATAATCTGAATATGAGGACACTGCTAACGTTTAAATTTCACAGATAGGACATACATGACATATTCATAATTCCTGCAAAGTTCTACAGCATTTGAGGTTGGTTGCAAAAGGGACATAGTACCTTTAAAGTTGAATCGTCTATTTCTTGTATTATAATCATGTACGTCAGTAACAAGATCGAAGTTGGATCGAATATAATGATTCGACCTAGTATGATATATTTTATGCACGTGATGCAATGCGAGTTGTTTTGATCTTTGGTCGACTTCAAGAAAACCAGCTTTAGAAAGTTCGCTGTAGCCAACATGAGTTCTTGGACCAGAACAGTTGATAAATCTCACCATTTTGTTCTGTATAATCTTCAACTTCTTTTGATCTGACTTGTTTATGTTACTATACCATGCAGGGTTAGCATAGTCAAATAAACATTGAATAAGAGCAAAACAGAGTGTACGTCTTGCTTTTAAATCCATACAACTTTGATATCTGTACAAAAATTTCAGACGAGAATTTGCTTTTTTTACAACTGATTCTACTAAAGATGAAAATGAAATTGCGCTGGCCAACTCAATGCCTAAATACTTCACAGACTCTTTTCTCTTGATTGCTTGATTATTGTGTGTCACTTTGAATTCAAATGACTTTTTAGAACTACTTTTAGAACAAAATAAAATGCTTTCTGTTTTTCCCAAGTGTAAAGAAAGCTTATTATCAGTCATCCAATCGACACACGTAGACAGCTGTTCACTGAGCTTTTCCTCAATATATTTAGGATCAGGATTTGAATAGAGTACACTCTTAATTACAGGGATTTAAAATTTAAATCTTAAACCGGATTTGAATGAAATTAAATCCATAAAGATTGATTTTTAATCTTAAAAGATTGCTAAACTGGTTCTTAATCCGAGTTTCAAATATATTTTTTTCAATCCCAAAAGATTAAAAAAAGTTGACCAATCCTGGCGATAAGATTTTGTCACATGACAAAGAAGTCCCAAAAAGGATTGCTTTTAAATCTTTATCAGGGTTAATTTTAATCTAGAAAGATTTATACTATTGTAACAAATCAGGGTTTTAGTATTGGACGAAGGTTAAGCATTTTCTGTTGTTGCGCATGCGCTATAGCAATATGGCGCATCGTTGATTTAGCAATTACCAAACTGAAGGAAAATGAGCTTAAATTACATATAACAATCATGTTGGTGCAATTATCATGTTTCTTTTGGGGATATTATTTGTATAGTAGTTATCTCATCAGGAATAAGGGGTTATACTGAAGATTATATGTGAAGATTTAATGGGATTAGCAGAAATGTTGGGTTGAAGTGTTATTTTAGTAACGAGAACATAATTGTTCTTTTATATGGTTATCTATAGGGAACTTATTAGCACGGTTAGAATTGTGTATTTCGGGCTTTCCATTGCACTGTATCCGATATACAGGCCAGCCTCACCGAGGCTGGCTCTGGCCTTAGCCTTAGTTAAGTCTCACATAGTTTGTACTTGTGCTGAGTTTACCTTGAATGTTGATTGGATCGCATTAAAGAATTTCAACATACAACTCATGATTGGTTTGATTTCTTGGAGCAGTGAAACCAAGGGACGAGAACCAGTGACAAGTGTTGACAAGGGAAATTGATTGCTCGAGGGATGTTCAATTGATTGATGATGTGCTCAAGACGTTTGTAGGTGACCGATTGCAGTCGATGGACGAATGATTGTTGAGATACGCGTGTGAGCAGTCAGCAGTGAATAACTCCAGCCATTAAGCTGCGGGCATATATTTTGTCCAAACGAACGACGGGGAGCGCCAGGCCAGACACGGGCATCCTGACAAATATTCCGTGTCAAGCCAAGGTGGCGAATCGTGACCGCTACAATATAAATCTTTTGAACTTATTTGTTAATCCTTTACAGATTAACACTTTTTAATCCTAGCGAAGATTAATTTTAAATCCTTTACAGATTAAAACTTTTTAATCCTAGCGAAGATTAATTTTAAATCCACATCGATTGGTCCCTACCTACAGTACATGAAAGATTTAAAAATAAATCCTATCGATTTAAATTTAAATCCCTGTAATTAAGAGTGTAGTACGCTGTCATCTGCGTACAATAATAGTTTGAAGTCTTTTATACAAATACACATATCATTTATATAACTTGAAAATAGAATTGGGCCTAAAATACTTCCCTGAGGAACACCGCATGTTATAGGCATTAGTTTGGAACGAATATCATGAATGGCCACTACTTGGTGCCGATTAGATAAGTAGGATCTGAACCAATCTAAACTTGCCTTAGCAAAACCCATTAGTTGTAACTTCTTCAATAAGACGCAATGATTAACTGTATCAAAAGCTTTTTGCAGATCAAGGAGCACCATACCAACAAAGCGCCCTTGGGAAGTTTCTCTCCTCAAATAATCAGTCAAATGAATTAGACATGTTTCAGTCGAATAATCATGTCGAAAACCAGATTGAAATTCATAAATTATATCATTTTCTTTGAAGTATCTTTCAATTTGAACACAGACCGATTTTTCTAGAATCTTTGATGCTACGCTTAAAACACTAATAGGTCTATAGTTGCTAACATCAGTTTTATCTTTCTTTTTATAAAGTGGAGTCACTTTTGCTATTTTCATATCTTCTGGAAAAGTACTCGTCAAGATAGATAGGTTCATTAAGTAACTTAGAGGCTTAAATAAAACCTTCGCACCATCTTTTAGAAATTTAGCTGGAATCAAGTCTAACCCAGTACTTTTTGATACATTCAACTTACGTAACTCTTTGAAAACAAATTGTTCACTGATTGGTAATAACTCGAAGCTGTTTTCATGTACACCTTTTCTTTCGTAAAAGTCACGAATACAATCATTGTCTGCGCTGAAAAAGTCTTTGGAAGGGGGGAGTTTGTCTACTAATTTGGCATCCACATTTGTGAAATGAGAATTGAATTCATCAGCGATGGCCATCTTATCATGACATAATTCCCCATCAATTTTAATGACAGATTCTTGTTCTTTTCGCTTCTTATTTTTCAATCCTAAGCTTTTTAGATTCTGCCAAAGTTTTTTCGAATCTTGTTTATTTTCTTCTATCCAGGCGCGGATCCAGGGGGGGGGCCGAGCGTGCCTTGGCCCCCCCCCCCCCCCCCGCAAAAAAAAAAAAAAAAAAAGGAGAGAGAGAGAAGGAAAAGAAGGGAAAGAGGAGAGAAAGGGAAAAAAGAAGAGGAAGAAGAAAAGAAAAGAGGGAAGAAGGAGATCGGGGGAAGGACTTGCCTCCCCCTCCCCCCCCCCCAATACAAAAATAAAAGAGAAGAAAGGAAAGGGAAAGAAAAAAGATAAAGAGGAGATAAAGGGAAGGACAAAATAGGAAGAAGAAAAGAAAAGAAGGGGGATATCAGTTGCAATTTTCTCGCCAACAAGGTGTAGATCGGAGGGGGGGGGGGGGCACTGGCATACTGATAGGGGAGGGGGGGGGGGGGGGTTGGAGAAATAGAATTCAAACGTGGTTTATTTATAATTCCATAACGGTGGTTAACAAATAATGCTGAAATGAGATAATTTTCCTCACTTCATGCGTTTGTTGGAAAATGACAAATTCCTAAATTTACAGCCAGGCAAGAAAATGCTTCTTGAGATGCCTACATATCAGGGCCCGCGGAACGGCGGGGATCGGGATCCTCGAGCCCCTCCCCCACACTTTCTTTGAAAAAGTATATTAAAGAGAAATAGAAAGAAAGAGAGCGAGAAAGAAAAAATAGTTAACTGCCAATGTCACATTATAATGGGGTATCAAAATATGCTCATCTGACCATGATTAAAATTAATGCCTAAAATCCTAAGGGCTCTGCCCCCTGGATTCCACCTAGGGCCCTAAGGCGGGCCCTTAGATGCTCATATGACGGTCATTTAATGCCTAAAACCCCTGATTTCTGGGGGCTCTGCCCCCTGGACCCCACGCCAAATAGTGTCCTGCTAGTGTCACAAATAATAAGGTATCAAAAATGCTCATCTGGCCGTAATTAAATGCCTAAACTCCTGAACTTCCGGGGCTCTGCCCCCTGGACCCCGTCTAGGGCGCTAAGGCGGACCCCTGAATGCTAATCTGACCGTAAATTAAAACCTTAAACCCCTGAGCTTCCGGGGCGGACAAGGTATCAACATATGTTCATCTGACAGCAGGCGCGGTGGGGTGGTCCCCCAATAAACGCCGGCCAAAAAAGAGAGGAGTGTAAAGGAAGAGGACGTAGGAAGAAAAGGGAATAGACAAAGAACATATTTGAAATTCAGACAAGGATTAAGAGTCGAGAACGGTACAACGAATCGTCTTCTTTCTCTAATGAATTAATGAAACGTCCAAGCTTCCGCGCTTCGCGCGGGGGAGGGCAGGGGGAACTTAATTCAGACGAGGACAATTTTCGGGAACGGTACAACGAATCGTCTTCTTTCTATAATAATTTAATGAAACGTCGAAGCATCCGCGCTTCGCGCGGAAGGGGGGGGGGATTGATTTAGACAAGGATTAAGAGTCGAGAACGGTACGACGAATCTTCCTCTTTCTCTAATGATTTAATGAAAAGTAAAAGCTTCCGCGCTTCGCGCGGGTGGGGGAAACTAAATTATTTTCGAGAGCGGAACAACGAATCGTCTTCATTCTCTAAAAATTTAATGAAACGTCGAAGCGAGGGGGAAACTGAATTTAGACAAGGATTAAGAGTCGAGAACGGTACAAGGAATCGTCTTCTTTCTGTAATGATTTAATGAAACGTAAAAGCTTCTGCGCTTCGCGTGGGAGGGGCGGAACTGAATTTAGACAAGGATTAATCGTCATAACGGTACAACGAATCGTCTTATTTCGCTAATGATTTAATGAAACGTAAAAGCTGTATTCAGACGAGGATTATTTTCGAGAACGGTACAACGAATCGTCTTCTTTCTCTAATGATTTAATGAAACGTAAAAGCTTCCGCGCTTTGCGCGGGAGGGGAAAAACTATTTTCAGACGAGTAGGCACGTACGGAAGGGGGGGGGGGAGGGTTAGGGGGGTGACCCTCCCCCTTCGGTTTTTCATGTGTGTATTTTGGAGCAACCCCCCCCTCTTCTGTGATTTTATTTATTTATTTTTTTTTTTAATTAAAAAAATAAAATAAAATATGCCAATGGCTGACCTAAAAAAGGTGACCTCACCCCCCCCCCATGGAAAAAAAGGGTCCTCTTCCCCCCCCCCCCCCCGCTTATTTAGCGGCTGGCTGAGTCGTTACGATTTTTTTTTCGGACCAAAAAAAAAAAATGGGCCCCCCCCCCTAAGAAATCCTGGATCCGCGCCTGCTTCTATCTTGTTTTGTAAGTAATCGAGTTTAGCCATGCTCAGTATTGGTCTGCTTGTATGTACGATAATTCGCATTGTGTTAACTATCGAATCTTCAAAAACTTAATCGATCTCATTAAAAGAGATCGGACAATATTAAGTCTTGAATGATATAATGTAACACAGATGTACATGTATGAATTGATTGATGTATTGAATGAACACAATAAAGAACATTACAAAACAAAAAGTCGTTTTCGCTGCGGCAATCATTACCTGCCGATTGTAGCTGGTAGATATTCAAATACTCCAAGGGAAATGAGGCTGCAATCACTTGGGGATGAGTTTCATTACTTGTTTGTATGCCCTACCTTTCGTTCAGAAAGAAAATTGTTCATCGATAAATATTTTATTGAAAGACCAAATACACTGAAAATGAGTCAGCTTTTTAACTCCAATAATGTACAAACACGTTTAAACTTAGTAAAATTCTGTCGAAAAATAATGCTTCGTTTTCATTAATTTAAGTATGTGCAAAAACATGTTATGAGTTCAATATTAACTTTATGTTTCTCTTTTTTGTCTTATATCAATTTATTAAATTGATATCAGGAATATTTTCAGTAATTCATTAATTCAGATATCAATTTACTGGTGCCATTAAATTTCTTTTTCGATTGCTTCCATTAATTTCGTCATTAATTATCGTTTTAATTAATATTATCGTTTTGTTTTTGATTATTATTATTATCATCATCATCATTCATTATCATCATCATTTTCCTCACTATTGTCGATAGTGTTATTTTGTATGGATTAACATTAATTCTATTTGTATTGTATATTTCACAGTGTTTAATTGACAAATTCAAACTGATTGTAAACTTCTCCAATACCCCAATGTGGGTGACATGAGAATAAATTGTCATTGTCATTGTCATTGTCAATTATGATAACATCACTGCCTGCACGCTGCGCTGTGCGCTCACATGATAATTTGCATGGGCGCAATCTTAATTTACGCACAAACCAAATGACCTCTAGGTCATTGGCTTTGTTTACTCGCCAAAAAAAATGGCGCCCATGTCTGCGCATGCGCTCTGATACAACTGTAAACTGGTGTATTGTAGATATGTAGATTAGGGTACTAGAATACCTACCCCCTGGACATCCACCAGTCCCTAGTGAACTACCCCTAGGACTACTACCCCCTAGAACAACTACCTTATATAACCACCCTCTGGGACGACTACCCCCGGGCTAACTACCCCCGGGACAATTCCCCCTGGACAACTACCCCCCGGACAACTACCCCGAACAACTACCCCCCAGACAACTACCACCTACGACAACCATCCTTTAGGACAACTACCCCCTTGACAATTCTAGGGGAAGTTGTCCTGCGGGTAATTGTCCGGGGGTAGTTGTCTTGGGGTAGTTGTCCTAGGGGTAGTTGTCCTAGGAAGTAGTTGTCTGTGGGTACTTGTCCGAGGGATTGTCCCTGGGGTAGTCGTCCTAGAGGGTGGTTGCCCTAGGTGGTACTTGACCCGGGGGTAGTTGTCCGGGGGTAGTGTGCCGGGGGTAATTGTCCTAGGGGTGTCCGGATACGGTAGATAATATCCTACTTCTGGTCTACACGTTTCTCAACCACCGATGTCCCCAGTACATACCTGACTGCATGGTTCGTCGACCTCGAGTCCGAAATACCTGCTCATCATCATCCATCTTGCTCACTCAGTCTCTCTTTAAGAAACGTGCTGGTGAATTGTCTTTCCCATCGTTTGCTGCAAAAATGTGGAACCAGCTACCTATATATTGCTGTGCAGGCGGCCTCATCTGCTGACCACTTCAAGAAATTATTCAAGTCACATCTATTCTGCATGAAATTACTTTATTACCAGCCTACATCTGAGATGTGACTAACTGTTGTTTATAAGTGGCCCAAACATTGTGGAACGGTGTGTGCAGCGCTTTGTAACTGCAAGGAAAGGCGCTATATCAAATATCTTTTGGATTGGATTGGATTGGATTGTTTATTTTTGTATTTTCTCATATCTAATCAGTATCATAAAAATAATGAGAGACCTACATGTACCATGTGTACTGTGGGATGTAAAAGGTAATATCATTCAGAATGCATTTTGACATTAAACTTCTTTTTCTTTTTGCCTTTTTAATTAACTCTTCTTTAAAGATGAAAACAATGACGACAGCGGAGTGTTTCGTAGGATCACCAACAGTCTTCGCCAATCTGATTTCTACGTGGACCCTATATTCAATGTGGTATTTGGTGTTACTCTTGCGTCGCATATGGTTTGGAGTGGTTGGCACTCCTTTCTTGTACCGCATGCTCTGCAGAGAGGGACCTCGGTCCGGAACACCATTATCATCACTTTCTCAGCTGGAGTAGGGAATATCTTCAGCAGGGTTGCTGTTGGTTCCCTTACCAACAGCCTTGTCAAACCTGTCGACCTCTATCTCTTCGCTACAATCTTGAACATTGCCGCTCTTCTATGCGATGTGTATTTTGACAACTACTACGCCATGTTGGTGACGTCATGTATCTCCGCAATGTCAATTGGAGGTCGGTCGGTGTTAAATCAGCTGGTTGTGAGGGAAAGGGCGTCTCCCATGAAGTTTAATGTCGCGTATGCAGTCGACCAACTTTTTATCGGATTCGGGATGTTTCTTGGTGGCTATTCGAGTGGTAAGGAATCACCAAAAACGCATATGAGCCATTAAAATAATTTGTTGTTCTTAAAGGTGTAGACCAGTGCTGGTCATGCGATTGCATTGTGAAAGAAACGTTATGGAATCGATCAGAAAAGGTTGATCATCTAGCATATAAGTATTGGTGTTTCCGGCAAGGTTCTGGAATCATCAAAATGATAAGAAATTTGGCCCAGTCTTGGTAAAGTTACAAGCACTGTACACAGAAAGATGTATATGGGACTACAATATATCTATCCAGTCCAGATAGATATAATAATTTACCAAATATATCAATTAGTAGGCGGTTTCTCGGCAAAATTTGTATCATCACGTATTAGTCAAAACATGTTGTTTCACATGATTGGTAATAAGAACTTCCATTTTATTTTTTGAGAGAGGGGCGTTTCCAAAACTGGTCTTTACATTTAACTTGAATTGAATTGAATAAAAATAAGTTTTAGTTTTTTTCATGTTGTTTCCAGAAAGAAGAAAATCAGTTTTACAACCTTTATAAAACCTTTATAATAGCGAAAAGATAAGATAAGATAAGAATAATTTCAACAATTCCCCCTTCTCGTGATTTTAATCGTTGATTCATTTTGGAATGCAATTAAAAAAACACGATTATGAACTGATTTGCTCTAACTGCTTACAAAAAACACATACATTTATTAGGTTCAATGATAGACAGAACAAAGACTGTACAACTCAGTAGGTTTGGGGTACAGTTCCCTACCGGTTATTAAGAGATAGTTTGCATTTAAGGATTTAATGGATATAAAGACAACGCCCATTGGTGGGAGACATGTACCAGATATCAAACGCAGACTAGGAAAATAATGATAGCGATAGAGGGCAGCAATTATAAGAGCTGTATGGAGACCAAATGATTAAAAAAATAATCTTGGGTACCGTTAATGATTTATATATGATATACATCAGTGTCCATTTACATCGAATATCATTATGAAATGAATATTCATTACATAATATCCGTCATGAAAAGAATCTTCACACGTGACTGGTCCATCGCGCACCAAATGATTAAAAGCTGCATGCTAATTATGTACAAATAGATTGGATTGAATATAATGGATCGTTTTTCCTAATGCCTAGTTCACACCGACGCCGAATGTCGAGCTTTAAATCGGCGATCAATTCGGCGACATTTTTTCAAAAAATCTCACGATCTCCTGAGCTATGTTATGCTAAGTTCACACCGACGCCGAATTGATGGCGCATTAAATCGGCGAGCAAAGCGGCGGCAAAGCGTAACAAAGCTTAATTAAAGCGTAAAGACCGTAATAGAGCGTGAGAAAGCTTTGAGCAATTCGCGACATTCGGCAAGAGCGCCAAAAATTTAAACTGTGTTAAGCTTTCCTACGCTTTGAGCAAAACCAGTGATAAGCTTTGTGACGCTTTGATAAGCTTTAATACGCTCTCCCCGCTTTACGCAATTCGTGACAGATCGCCTCAAATTTTTAAACAGTTTTAAAAAAATTGGCGCTCTTGCCGAATGTCCCGAATTGCTCAAAGCTTTCCCACGCTCTATTATACGGTCTTTACGCTTTAATTAAGCTTTGTTACGCTTTGCCGCTTTGCTCGCCGATTTAATGCGCCATCAATTCGGCGTCGGTGTGAACTTAGCATAAGGAAGAAGAACACTCCGCTAAGTATTCAATGAGATAACACAATGAATGAAAAAAAAATCAAATAATGACTGATCGAATGACTGTAATCAAGGGATATATTCATAGGTATTCAGATCAACATAGTGGATTCAAATTGCTCTCATTGTGTTTTTTCAGGCATGATTGCGGATCACTTCTCATCCTACAACGCAACTTTCAAACTATTAGCTTTCATCGAGGTCGTCGTTCTCCTCCTAATAGTTGTCGTGAGATGCAGACCAAAAGCAAACCCCGTCTGAATATGCTGTATCGGAAGCATCTAACACATATTTTTCATATAGTGAGCTCTGAAAGCGAGTTCGTTCAGAATGTGGCTTCTTTTTATATATTAAAAAAACATTTATTTTACAAACAATTTTGGAGCATATTATTTAAGTAATCGATAAGCAACTGATAGATACTTTTGTTTACATGCTGCATATAGTAATACATTCATTACCAACATACTGTGTATAGAATTTTAAAAAAATTGTCTCTTATGTTCAAGTATTATAGAGTACAATAAAAATAACATTTGCATTACAAATAATCACATGTCCTACAACATTAGAAAAACGATTCTGATCGGTTTTATCAAGTACAGCCAATCGATACGGTAAGTCGATGGAGTAGATTTATGTAGAAGGTACATGTATAGTTTCACTTGCAGAGTGAATGCAATGAATAAACGATATCATCTTCCAGAAGCTTCTTTGTGCACATTCCCTCCCCATAGGGACGGCCCTCCTCCCAGATATTGTTTAAAAGATTAAATGAATATTGACCAGGCATTATTGAAAGTCCCAAAGGAAATATATAATGTTGGGAGGTAACAATAACAATAAAAGCAGAAAAAAATGAACAAGAAGAAGAAAAAAAAATCATATTTTGAACAAAAAACAACGACAGAGTTTACATTGGTTGTGGCTGTATCCCTCCCTCTGTTTGAATTAAGGGCCATGTGTTTGGTCCATGTGTTTGGTCCATGGAAGGACCCTATTTTGAATAATGTTGTTTATTTGTTGCCACTTTACTCTTTGTATATATCATTTGTTTTTCCTATATATTAAAGGGGCTGTAGCATGGTAAATACTGGTTAACGCCATCTACGACATCTTGTGGATAACTGCACGTAAACGAATGGACTTGATTAACTGGATCAGCGCTCTAGCGTTCGCGAAACAGACCGAAGTTCTTCTCACTCTTCGGTTTTGCGTATGTTGTACGCACATGAATACGTAGGCCTACTGCGGTCGCGTCGTCCATAGTCGTAGTAGTATACCCGATTGGCCCCGAATTAGGCCACGGGAAAGACAAATGGTCTCTTTATTCTACAGGCCCTTTAAGCTACCTCTTCTCCGGTTCATTTGTACATGGTTATAAGGTGGAGAAAATAGTTTTATTCGATTAAAGTGTTTTGTTGTTTGCATCTTAATATAGATTACGTTCAAAGTAACACGATTAAAATTTTGTGAGAGTTAATTTCTGGGTTGTGTTGCCCCGAGTAGGATGCAAGCGCGGATCCAAGGGGCCGAGCGGGCCTCCCCCCCCCCCCCCTCCCCCCGCAAACAAAAAGAGAGAGAGACAGAGAGAGAGAGTGTGAATAGAAGGGAAAAGTCGGGGGGGGACGAAAGGGCCTTGCCTCCCAGCTGTTACCCCCCCCCCCCCCCATCAACAATTAAGAGAGAAGGAAGGAAAGGGAAAAGAAAAAGGAAAAGAGGAGATAAAGGAAAGGAAAAAAGAGGAAAAAAAAAAAAAGGGGGATATCAATTGCAATTTTCCCATCAACTAATTTTAGTCGGGGGGCAAAAGGCCCTTGCTCACCCCCCCCCCCCCCCCTTAAAAAAAGGGGAGAAGGAAGAGAAAGGGAAAGAGAAGAGCTAAACAAAAAAGAGGAAGAAGAAAAGAAAAGGGTGAAAAGATCGGAAGAACAGTTGCGATTAATTTCACCTACAACGTGTGAATCGGGGGGGGGGGCAAAAAGCCCTTGCCTTCCCCCAGCAAACGTAAAACAGAGAGAAGGAAGGGAAGGGAAAGAAGAAAAAAAAGGGAAAGAAGAAAGTTATGGGAGATCAGTTGCGATTTTTTCCCGCCATCAAGGTGTAGATCGGGGGGAGGGGGGGGGGGCACCTGGCGTACTGATGGGGTAGAGGAAGGGGGCTTGGGGGGGGGGGGGGGGTGACAGCTGTCCCCAAATATAATTCAGACGTGGTTTATTTCGATACCGGGAATCTACAAATGTTGCTGAAATGATATAATTTTCGGATACTTTTCCTCAATCTTTAGTAAATTATACTTTTTTATGCGTATGTTGGAAAATGGCAAATTCCTAAAAAAAAAAGAAAGAATAGTGACCTGCCTTTGTCACAAAACTATGAGGTGTCAAAATGTGCTCATCTGACAGTGATTAAATGCCTATAACCCCTGAGCTTCCGGGGGCTCTGCTCCCTGGATTCCACCTTGGGCCCTTCATATGGCGGACACCTGGATGCTCATCTGACGGTAATTTAATGCCTAAAACCCCTGAGCTCCTGGGGGCTCCGCCCCTGGACCCCGCCCCTGGACCCCACACCATTTTGTGACCAGTGTCATAAATAAGGTATCAAAATATGCTCATCTGACCGTAATTAAATGCCTAAAATCCCTTGACTTCTGGTGGCTCTGCCGCCTAAACCAAACCAATGGTTCTAACGGGCGGGCACCTGGATGCTCAGCTGACTGTAATCTATTGCCTAAAACCCCTGAGCCTCCGGAGCTCCGCCCCCTGGACCCCACGCCAATTCGTGACCTGCCAGTGTCACAAATAAAGTATCAAAATATGCTCATCTGACGGTAATTCAATGTATAAACCCCTGAGCTTCCGGGGGCTCCGCCCCCTGGACCCAACACCAATTTGTGTGCTGCCAGTGTCACAAATAAGGTATCAAAATATGCTCATCTGACCGTAATTTATTGCCCAGAAACCCTGAGCTTCCGGGGGCCCCGCTCTCTGGACCTAACGCCAATTTGTGACCTCCACACACACAGAAAAGTAGGTGTAAATTGACTCCCTATAGGGAGTAACTGCTTGTCGCATAAGTGACACCCCTCAGGGAGTAAATTTACTCCCCAATGTAGGGAGTAAATTACTTCTTTTCATAAGAAGGTGTAAATTTGGACCCAAGGTTATGATTGTACTCCCTTTAAGGATTGAAATTTGCACCCAATGGTGCTCATTTAACACCTTTTGGTTCAATTTTCATGAAAAATGGGTTCAAATTTACACCCGTGGTGTTGAATTTTATACCCTTTATGATCGATTCCACACCCTGTGGGGAGTAAATCTACACCCTTTTTATGCAACATCAACCAATTGATCATCCCTCAAGCAATCAATCTTCCATGCTTTGTAATCACCTAACAGTCACTGATTCTCACCCTTTTGTCTACGTTTCACTGCTCTAAAGAAATCAGACCAGAATGTCGAGTTATATGTTGAAAGGCTTTAATGCTCACCTAAACAACAATTAGTGTGAACTCAACACAAGTGCAGACTGTAAGAACTAATTTATGGCTGGAGTTATCGGTTCAAATTTAATGGAATTAACTAAACACACACTCTTGCCTTACCGAATTTCTTCCCTTTACTTACACGTATAAGAAGACAAGAAGAATTTCATTAAATTATCAAATATAACCCTCGGTACAACCCCTTATTCTTGATCGGATAACTTTCACACAAATAATATGCCCAAATTAAACATGATAATTCCCCTAACATGACTTAAATATGTGAATTATGCTTTAAAAAAATTAATTTGGCAGTACCTATATTGACACGATGCGCCATTGCTGTAGCGCATGCGCATATGCACTGACCAATCACAGCTCGTCTGACTAAAATAGGGTGTAAAATTACATTCCTTAAATATACACCCTTGCGTATTTCCGTGTTTTACTCCCTAAAAGGTGTAAAAGCGGCGCCCTATTTTTCCAATTTCGTTTTACTCCCCAAGAACACCTTTTATTTCTCTGTGTACAGTGTCACAAAAAAAGGTTTCAAAATATGCTCATCTGACCGTAATATAAGGTATAAAACCCCTAAGCTTCTGGTGCCTCCGCCCCCTGGACCCCACACCATTTGTGTCCTGCCAGTGTCACAAATAAGGTATCAAATATGCTTATCTGACCGTAAATAAATGCCTATACCCCTGAGCTTTTTGCTCATTTCACCACTGCCGGTGTCACCATTAGGCTCGCATAATTCAAATTTGGGCCCTCCCCCTAAGAAATCCTGGATCCGCGCCTGGTTGGAGGATATATTTGGAACTAAATGTATTTGGTCGCGAACGCACACCTTTGATCGCGTACGTGTACGCGTGTCACAACTATCTCATTACGATATTTCCTCGATTAATAATTTGCTGTCGGCAACGGAGTTCATTACCATTTTACGCTCGTTGGAAACCTTAGGATACAGACGGCAAGTTTGAAAATTATGACGACCGTTTTGACACCTGTCGGCAAATTTGAAAATACGACTTAAAAAAAGAAAAAAGAAAAAAGAAAACCCTCCTTCAAGATAATCTGGAGACGCCCATGCATAACTATATTTCACTCATTGCTGTAGGACCTTATACGACATTATCAAGCCTGGAGTAACTTCATCGTTCTCAGTCAAATAATCGATCTCCTCGTGTGATATCTTCTCGAGTACTCCATCTTTGATCAGGCTGGCAAAGGATGATTTCAGCTGTATGCCTGCCATCTCCTCATCAAAGACGTTTTTCCTCGTGGTGATGAGGCTAAGTCCTCCTAAGAAGAGTGATTCAAAAGTAAGTATCATTATTGGGATATTAGATACACTGATGTGTAGCAAAAATCAACGACAAAATAATTTGGTTTCGTTTGAAAGCCCGGTTTGAAAGAGGCTATGCAAATATGCAGGCGCGCCGGAAGCAGTTTGGGATTGGGAGGCAAACATTCCAGGGGGCTCACCTTCCAGGGGCAGTGACGTAATGAGAAAAAACGTTCGGAAGGGGGGGGGGGGCAGACGAAAAATCTGCATCACCACCAGTCTAACACGTTACTTGCAGATCCCGCGGAAGGTTTTTCAAAGTGGAGTATTAACGATCAGGTAGAGCGTAAATTGGCGTGAGGTCCAGGGCATGACCCTCGGCAGGGGGTCAAGGGGCTGAGCCCCCGGAAGCTCAGGGGTTTTAGGTATTTAATTACGGTCAGATGAGCATCCAGGGGCCCTCTTTAAGGCCATTGACGTGTTCCAGGGGGCAGAGCCCCCGAAAGCTCAGGGGTTTTAGGTATTTAATTACGGTCAGATGAGCACACAGGGGCCCGCCTTAGGGCTCTTGGTGGGGTCCAGGGGGCAGAGCCCCTGGAAGCTCAGGGGTTTTAGGTATTTAATTACGGTCAGATGGGCATCCAGGGGCCCGCCTTAGGGCCCTTGGTGGGGTCCAGGGGGCAGAGCCCCTGGAAGCTCAGGGGTTTTAGGTATTTAACTACGGTCAGATGAGCATCCAGGGGCCCTCTTTAAGGCCATTGACCTGTGCCAGGGGGCAGAGCCCCTGGAAGCTCAGGGGTTTTAGGTATTTAATGATGGTCAGATGAGCATTCAGGGGGCGGAGCCCCCGAAAGCTCAGGGGTTTTAAGTATTTAATTACGGTCAGATGAGCATCCGGGGGACCGCCTTAGGGCCCTTGGTGGGGTACGGGGGCGGAGCCCCCGTAAGCTCTGGGGTTTTAGGCATTTAATTACGGTAAGATGAGCATGTTTTATACCTTATTTGTGACATTGGCAGGTCACTTATTTTTTTCTCTCCGTCTTTCTTTCTTTTTCTCTTTAACATACTTTTTCAAAAAGTGAGGGGAGGGGGGTGGGGGGGGGGGGGGGGGGTCGAGCCCAGCTACTTTGCAGACCATGACATAAAGCCTTCTAAATAAGCGTATTTTTCGTCCGACTGTAATTTGCGAATTTCTTATTTGCCAACAAACGCATAAAAAGGTGTGACTTACAAAAAAAATGGAGAAAAAATACCGGAAAATCATGTCATAACAGCAACATTTGTAAATCACTGGTATTGAATAAGAACCCCCCCCCCCCCCCCCCCCCCATCATTAAGCCAGCGTTCAGGGGCTCATGTCTTCTCACCCCTATAACAAACAAAAACAGACACGTTTTCCCATTCTCGCACAATATGTCAACGATATGCGCGTATCGCTATTATACAGACCTCCATTGATTAATACTGTATAGGTGGCATGCGCAATGTTTAAGAAATTAAATTCCTGTGAACTTTCCTTTTCTTTGAATGGAATTATTATGTGATTTAATTCAGGTTTTTATTATTGTTATGTTCTTGTGGGTTAAAAATACAAACCATGTTTACTCCTTACTGCTTTTTTTTTTTTTTTTTTGGAGGGGGGGGGCGTTTTGGGGGGGGCAAAAATGCGTTTTGCCCCCCCCCCCACTTTTTTGATTGGGGGGGGGGGGGCAACTGCCCCCCTGCCCCCCCCCCCACTTCCGGCGCCTATGCAAATATGCTAATGTTTTGTATACGTATACGTTATATAATTATTACGCCAATGGAAATACACTAATACCTCTCTGATAATAGTCATTTACATAGCATCAACATATTTATGGATCGGTGTCATACCATTGGAGGTTGAAACTATTACAGGTGGGATTCATGTTTTAAATCTCTTTTACTCGTATGAAGAGTAAGGGGGAGGGGGACGAAATAAACATTAACAATACATACAACAGCCTGCCATTTAAATCAGACATGGAACTGCTGTAACTTGAGATTGCCAATCTATTTGCACATGTTATTTTCGGAAAGGCACACTTGATATAAGTACATTATGATTCCCTATGAGTGAAGCACGCATTATTCTGAAACTATAGCACTTAACATTACGTAATATATACTTAGAATGGTTTAATGTCGATTGTCGAATGATGTTGATTCGAATGTGTTGTTTTACCAGGTTTGAGAAGACGAACAATCTCTGGAAGACAGGCGTGAGTGAGATGAGATGGTATGAAAACACCAACGCTTATTATCACGTCAAAATAACCTGGAAATAACAAACGGTATGTCATACCGAGTTAAGATAAGGGTGAGGAGGAGGAGGAGGGGGGAAGGAGGAGTAGGAGGAGTAGGAAGAGGAGGAGGAGAAGGAGAAGGAGAAGAAGAAGGAGAAGAAGAAGGAGAATAAGAAGGAGAAGAAGAAAGAGAAGAAGAAGACGAAGAAGAAGAAGAAGAAGAAGAAGAAGAAGAAGAAGAAAAAGAAGAAGAAGAAAAAGAACAAGAACAAGAACAAGAACAAGAAGAACAAGAAGAAGAACAAGAAATCACCTTAAAGCTAATCTACACTTCTATAATGGGAATCGTATGTCGAGAAAACATGGCTATAATTCATTCTGGATTATTTATCCTGCAGTTGATTGAGTTTGAACCAGTAAAATAAAAACAAATTCACAACTTGCTGGAAATCATCTTCATTAAAATTCACAACTTACTCTCCTTTGCACATAGTGACCCGTGATAAGCACATAGTGTCGGGCCTACCTATAGGCAGCTGGGCTAAAACCAGGGGTTATAATATTACTTTGTAGACGCCTTGAGCATCTCCTGGGATGGATATTTTCGCAATATAAATGTAGCTATTATTATTATTATCGAAAATATAAAAGAAATGTTCATTTTAACATTATTGTATAGTAATGTCATTAAACAAGCCTTTTGATTCATTCAAAAGTATTTTTTTAATAAAAACTATTGCGTGCTTTGAAGTAAGAAAACAACAATTCAAACCATTTTAGAAGCTCAATTTAGGGTGCCAATAAAAAAATTCAATGTGAAGTCTAACAAAAATACAAAGTAATACTACATCGAATGCTTACCATCAGCATATTGGAGAGGTGTGCTAGGATCAAATCTAGCCTTCACTAGCTTCGAGTAAATCTGTTTCTTTTCAAGAACCTCTAATAATCCAGCTGACATGTCTACTCCATGTATATCACGGTATCCTTTGTCGTAGAGCTACAACGGTGGTAGAAGAGAGAGAGAGAGAGAGACAGACAGACAGACAGAGACAGAGAGACAGACAGACAGGCAAAGCCAGAGACAGAGAGAGTGTGAGAGAGAGAGAGAGAGAGAGAGAGAGAGAGAACCACACAAATTTAATTATTTTAAGAGTCCACTTTCTGTCTAATATTTGATATACATTAATATTTTGCAAATCATTCGTAACCATAACTAGCTAGAAAAAATTAACCATAGGTATACATGCCAGAGCAGTATTTTTGCATCATGTCATTTCAAATTATTATGTATTTAATAATTTACTGAACATTCCTTCGTATCATTTATTATTGTGGGTCAGGCTTATATTATTCCATATTACTTGAATAAATGTTAATATTGTGTAAAATGTATATACTAAAAATCGAATTAGGGTGAAATTGCAAACATTTTGGTCGGAGTGAAGGCCAACTCGGCTTCAAATCATATATAATCACAAGACCGCTTTGACGTCACTTCCATGATTATGATGCGGATCCGATTTGCCCTTTTCTCCTACAAGAAAACTTGCAATAGACGAAATTTTTATTTTATTTTACTATAGTTTATTAATACTACGATTCACATTATACATGCTTGAATATTCATAGGTTAAAATACAAATATATCTATTTTCTTCTCAAATGTTTACATTCTCCCAATATCGGATGGCAGTCAAACCGAACAATGTGGTGAAGTGGCGTAAAAACCTGCCCATTGAGAGGGCACTGGAATCAGGGGGGGCACCGATCTTAATCGGGGAAAAAAGTAAATTTGAGTTTACAAGGCCACTGATAAAAGGGGAAGGTTGCGGGAAGGGTCCATATGTTTGGGTCTCGTCATTTCCCCTTTTTCCCTTTCCCTTTCTCTATTTGCTCGCTTTTTCTTCCTTTTTAATTAACCTTCACCCCTCGATTTGTAGGCATGGATCGAGGCACTTATTCCCCCCCTTGTACCTACGCCATTGGTGTGGTGGGTTTGAAAACTAACCTGTTGACCGACAAGCCCAGTGCCGCAGCCTACGTCTAGTATTCTCACATCTCGATTCGGTACCAACCGGGTGAGGGCGTCAGCAGTCAAAACAGGCCCAGTGCCCTTCATTTCGGCAGTCATCTAAATTTCATTATTGGTCATTTAGATGCGGGAATACAAAGACGAGAATTAAGTGGTTCATTAGTTTCCAGTGAAATTTTAAAAGCTTTAGTATCATTTCATTCTAATGTTAAGCTCAGAAAAAATAAGTATGTTTATGTCAACCGAATAGAGTAGTTAGCTTTGGTTACAAATGACCCCTCCCCCTCCCTATTAACACATCTTGTACATGAATGATGATTGTTTCATCACCCGAGTACTAAGTAATCGGTGAATATTTGGTAACTAACGCCATCTAGTGCTCCAGTGCATGATATTTTAAAAAAAAGACATGGGTATCGTTTCACGAAACCGTCTTGCAAATCCTTCGACATCCAATTGAAAAATGTGTTAAATTAAATTCACACGTTTCAATGGGCTGTCGGCGAACTTGCATTTGTGACTGCCTTGTGCAACGCTACTCTGCCTTCCAAAGTTCTCCGGAATGATAACAGTGCTGATCATGTTGTATCATTGTCTCGATCTTAGTCACGTCGTGACGTCATGGTTTAAAAAAATGGGATTGGAACCATGAAGAGGGAGTAGGTGCTCAGGGAGAATAGATAAATATTTCATTTAATTTACTCGTGGGCCGCACACGCCTATCTTTGCAGTCTTATGTCAGGCAAAAAGACGCCTCGTGTTCTAAAATGCATGAGATTCTGCTACGAAATAAGGAACTATCGTCCCGAGGCCATCACCCATACCAATCACACTAACGATTAAAACAACCGTGAAACAAAACAAAACAAGACCACTACTATTTGTTTTGTTCCAGTTACTCATTAACTTGCTTTACGGATTATCATAGTCATCCCCTTGACAAGTATATTAGACACAACGTCCTTACTTATTAGGTCTGCAGATTAAGCAATGTAGCTCAATAACGAGAGCCTTCTCACACTATAACTCCTCATACAACCAACGCAAAAGCATCAAGTTGTCGACAATGGAACTGTCGAGTATTCTTCAATTCTAACAAAGAGTAAGTTCTGCCATATGATCTTTCATATTTTTGAAAATCTGTAGATGAATGTTTTATGATATATAAATTAAACTTAATTAAACTAAGTGATACAAATCAAACATAAGGCACAAGACCAAGATCGATGTAGGCCTATTAAAAGATTATTTTCATTTATATTATCATTATGGAATCTACATGCATATATTTTCTAGGAATTGTGTGCAGTTTGGTATGAACGATTCAATCTACTCTTCTCGTTAACATTTCTTATAAAAAGAGACAAAAAATGGATGGGAAAAAACATTACCCACTTTATGCGTAGCATTACTCAAAGTATGTAGGATACAGAAGGTTGGGCAAGTTTTTTTTATTTTTACATCGGCCAAGATCTTTAAGTTTGTATTGGCCTAAATGATAAGTTTAATACTTTAATTGAATATTATCAGGGCATCATGGAATCCACTTTTGATTAATATCTGTTTTATGTAATTCCGACCAATAACATGTGCGATGTATTACAACGGTTGACAGTATTGTTTAAATCACCACGAACACCATTGTCACGAACACGGGGTCGACTCCTTGGGGAGGGGAGGGGGGGGGGGGGGATCGTAGTCTAAACCATAATCTAAACTATCATTGAAAGGTGAACTAATTCAAATTAATCTTATGTTTTCCAACGGCATTATAGGCCTTTAAAACACTTCGGTCCAAACATCGGAATTTGTTTTGACATCTCTGTGTCCGGTAGAAGCAAGGAGGATATTACAAAGCTGATTAGCAACCACTTTTTTATTCTTTAACTGTAACATACTAACATCGCAATGTTAATAGCAATTGCGATGTTAGGACCATATTTTAAGTAAGCCAAACAGTACTTGTATTGAAATCACTGTAAGTTTTAAAAATTCCGAATATAGTAGACTTGTATGTAGTAACTAAATGTCAATTGCCAAATTATAACTGTAAAAGATTCTGTGTTTACTATACCAAACCCACGCGAGCAGTTCCCGTTACGTGTATAACTGTTAATAACCCGGTCACACCGACGAAACAGACATCAAACCGAAATCAGACCGACATGAGACCGGACGAACAAATTACCCTAAGTGGCAAAGAATCGGTCGGTTTAGAGCCGGTTTGGAGTCGGTTTTAAAAACGGTTTTGCGGTGTGACTGCGGTGTGAGCACACAAACTCAAGGATTCATAATTGGTTTCAAAGTCCAGTTGATGATGCGATGACGTAGCTCAACTCTGAAACGAAACTGATCTTTGTACCCGTGGGTTGGAGAAGAGGGAAGAGAAGAATGGGAGTGAAAAAGAGAGAGAGAGAGAGAGAAAGAGAGAGAGAGAGAGAGAGAGAGAGAGGGAGAGCAAAGTTAATGGTTGATTTCTTATGCTGAAAATATACATCACATGCAACTATAGTATTCATTTGAACTTGCTTTCGCATCTGAATTATTCTATCGTGCAAAGTTCCTTCTTCAGTTTGTTCAGTACTATTTCTCAGCCTCTGTAGCTACTATACTCCAATGTATGTACTACTAATATTACTACAAGCTTCCCCACTTCGCAAAGTGCTAGTTCATTATCATGCGAAGCTATTTTATTTCATATTTCGTCGTTCGAAATTACATGAGAGATCCCGTCGCGCATGCGCAGTCAATTCGCCGCGCAATTGATTTTTACCGGGAAAGTAACTTTCCCTCAGCAGTCAAAATACCTAATTTTCGGCGTTTTTTTCGGACCAGCGGTTTCGAAAAAATACAACATTAGGGAGAGAAACTCTCCTTTTTCATGTTTTTTGAAGACTTTTGAGAATCTGTGCTGTTTTTATATCATATATCGGAGTTTTGCTCCGATTTCCACGGACACGATGGCGTCTCCGTCAAGCAGCAACGGCAGCACCAAGCAGAAAACCAGCGGAACGCTGAGCACGGCTAAAGCCGGAACTCCCCCGGGCGAAACCGCCGCGGGCACCTCTACGAAGCCTGAGCCAAAGCGCTCAGCGGCAGTGAAATCCTCCGATACGAAACGCAAAAGTGTCTTGGCAAAGCCTGCCCCGAATGAGTCTAAGAACTCTGGGCCTAAAAAGAAGGGCAAAAAGCCTGAAGAAAAGGAGGACTTCACGGATTTACGAGGAAGACTTGACAAATTGGAATCCTTAATGGAGAGAATGGTGGATTTTTTGCCTTGTCAATCTGCAACTCGCCCCACCGGGGATTCACCGCCGACAGCATGTACAGCTGCGGCGAACGTGAGATTTCTTGAAGTTGAACATGATGATGATGATTTTGAGCATATTGACACTGGAAACATGGGCCAATGCCCTAATTCATATGACATTGGCAGCATGGATGAGGGTGATATCAACGAAACTGTTGCACCAGGTTTAGACCAGGAGAATATGGACAAAGTTCCTGCCCTGGCTCAGAAATTTGCTATCCCCACTGGGGTAGGTGGCGCGATCCACAATGATTTAGCAAAGTCTGCCATGTACCTCATGTCCAACCAGCTAGAGGAAAATGTGTTGGAGGAAGCTGGAGGGAAATACCCTCCTCCAAGCAATTGTACTCCACTGTGTTGCCCCAAAGTGAATGCAGCAATATGGGAAAACCTATCCTCGCAAACAAGAAGCCGTGATTTGAAACTGCAAAGAATCCAAAAGCCCTTGACAAGGGGACTCACAGCTTTTATTCAAACTCTGTCCCCCGATAGCCTATCAGAGACACAACAGGATGCATTGGCATTGCTGTGTAACACAAACTTTGAAATCAACTGCTTACGCAAAGATCAGATTAAGCCAGACTTAAATGCCAAGTACTCACATCTATGCAAACCTGCCACACCAGTGAGTCAGTACTTATTTGGCGATGACTTAACAAAGAGAGTCAAAGATCTTACAGAACAACAAAAAGCTGCATCTGGCGTGGTGCGTGGACAACGTACACCCCGCCCCCAGTACCATCCGTACAGGACGCAAGCGTCCAGCACTTTCCAATACCGCAGACAAGGATGGAACCGTGCCACCGGCACATCACAAACTTTTACAAGTAGCAGGCCCGCAAGTGGGAACTACAACAGGCCTTTTTTAGGCCAGCGAACCCAACGAGGCAGACCTTACAGAGCTCCGCCTCACACCCAGACGATGAGCATGGGGAAACAAACCCAATCCTTCCAGCGGCCACAGGCCGCAAGGAGGAAATAGCTACACCATTACCCAAAGAGGTAAGTAGCACATATGAATATTTTGAGAATGTTAAGATTAATGCTCCTTCTACTTCATGTACATTACAACAAGAATGCATCTCAAATGTGCCTGTTGGTGGTCGATTGATATTTTTCTATCGTAGATGGCGTGAATTAACGTCAGATCTTTTTCTGCTATCAGCAGTGCGAGGCTATGAGATCGAATTTGATTATTCGAAAGGGGTTCCCTCAAGAAATAAGCCCCTCTATGGTTACAAAAAGAGCCCTTTAGAAATAAATCAGATTACTAAAGAAATCTTGGCTCTACAAGCAAAAAACGTAATAGAACCTTGCTCTTTTGAAGAGGGAGAATTCCTCTCAAACATCTTCACGAGACCCAAGAAAGATGGGGGTACTCGTATGATCTTAGACTTATCAGAGCTTAATAAAAGTCTGAACGTACAACACTTTAAGATGGATAACATCCACACTGCCAAGCACTTGATTTCTCCGCACTGTTATCTTGCATCAATCGACCTCCAAGATGCTTATTACTCCATTCCAGTAGACCCAAATAGTAGAAAATACTTGAGGTTCATGTGGCAGGGTGAGCGCTGGCAATTTGCAGCCTTACCTAATGGGCTCAGCACAGCCCCCAGACTGTTCACAAAATTGCTGAAGCCAGTCTTTGCCGAACTGCGACAAGCAGGTCATACAGTCATAGGATATTTGGACGACACCATAATTATTGGTGAGACAAAAGAGAAGCTTAAAGAGAGTGTGAGTGCAACAACCAAGATCCTCTCAGAATTAGGATTCCTCATTCACACTAAAAAATCAGTGCTCATCCCAACACGTGAACTAGCCTTTCTTGGCTTCATTCTTAACACTGAGAGTATGATTGTTAAATTGCCTCAAACAAAGGCACAAGAAGTGAAAGATATATGCCGTGAATTAATGGGCACGTACCTTCCATCAATACGAATGGTAGCACGAGTGATTGGGAAGGTCATAGCTACTTTCCCTGCGGTTGAGTATGGCCCCTTATACTATAGATCAATGGAAAGGGACAAAATTGCAGCCCTCAGACAAAACAGGGGCCATTTTGACAGAAAGATGAAGTTGTCCCTTGAGGCAAAAGAGGAGTTAAAGTGGTGGATGAACAATGTTTCTATGGCCTCCTCCCCAATTGTTAGGAAAAAACCTGACTTAGAATTGCACACAGATGCCAGTGGCCTTGGATGGGGAGCTACTGACCTCCAGAAGCAAACAGGGGGTCGATGGAATGAATTTGAGGCAGAAAGGGCAAGAAACAATGAAATAAATTTCCTGGAAACCCTAGCCGCTGGGTTGGGGATAAAATCCTTTTGCATGAATAAGCGTAACGTTCATGTGATGGTAAGAATAGATAATACCACTGCAGTGGCTTATTTAAATCACATGGGAGGTTGCAAGTCCACAATGTGTGACAAGATGTCAAGAGAAATTTGGCAGTGGTGCATTTCTCGAAAAATTTGGGTCTCTGCAGCCCATGTACCTGGTCGGCTCAATACTATAGCAGATGAAAGATCCAGGAAATTTAATGATCGAACAGAATGGAAACTAAACAGACAAGTGTTCGATAGAATAGTTTCCCACTTTGGTGTACCAGAAATAGACCTGTTCGCCTCGAGACTAAATGCTCAAGTAGAGAAATATGTCACTTGGCACCCAGACCCTGGGGCTTTTGCAGTTGACGCATTTACGCTAGATTGGAAACCTTTTGCATTCTATGCATTCCCACCGTTCTGTATGATCCCCAAATGCTTGCAAAAAATCAGAGAGGATAAAGCTAGAGGGTTACTTCTGGTCCCCAATTGGCCCACTCAGGCGTGGTTCCCTCAGTTGGTTAGCATGATGGAAGGAGAGCCATTGTTTATCCGGAGGCAAGAAGATTTGCTACTCCTTCCTGTGTTAAACACCACCCACCCTCTTAATGCTAATATTGACCTCCTATGTTGCAGGTTATGCGGCAACACTTTGAGAATCGGGGACTAAGCAGACGAACAGTGGATATCATTACAGCTTCATGGAGAGCATCAACCTGCAAGCAGTACCAAGTTTACATCACACAGTGGCGAAGATTTTGCCACAGCAGGAATACGAGTTACCTCCAAGCCGAGGTGGAAACGGTACTAGAATTCCTTAGTAGTTTATTTCATGACAGGAACCTTAGCTACAGTGCGATCAATACAGCTCGTAGCGCTTTATCCACTTTTCTGATTCTCGTTGACAGTAATCAGACAATGAGTACTCACCCACTTATAACCAGACTGATGAGAGGTGTTTTTCAACTCAGACCTGTCTTACCTAGATATACAGAAATATGGAATATTAGTCCAGTCCTCAATTTTCTAAGAAAATTGTCTCCAGTAAACTCCTTAAACCTCAGAGATTTAACACTCAAAGTATGTATGCTAATGGCTCTTGTATCGGCACAGAGAGTGCAAACCTTGCATATATTGAAGACTAACAAGATGACCCTAAAAGGGGGCTTTGTGGTTTTTCATTTGGATGAACACTTGAAGCAAAGCAAACCAGGAAATACCAATTTTAAGTTTAAATTGGAAGCATATCCTCCTGATAGAAGATTGTGTATCGTAAAATATGTGAAACATTATGTCCAGCGCACAGGACTACTTCGTGGGAATGAGAACTCGTTCTTTGTAAGTTACACCAGACCTCATAATAGAGTAACAACTCAAACCTTATCTCGCTGGATCAAGACCTGCTTGCAAAGAGCAGGTGTGGATACAAACGTTTATAAGGCTCATTCAACGCGGGCAGCATCAACTTCAGCAGCTGCCAAGGCAGCACTTCCAATGGACCAGATCCTAGCCCGAGCAGGATGGTCTTCAGAGAAAACGTTCAGGAAGTTCTACAGGAAACCTTTTGAAAACAAGAGAAACTTTACCCAGGCAGTCTTACAAGATAGCACACTGCTTTAAGAACTGCATCATGAGGCTTTTCAATAGAACTGGCATTAAGAGACCAGCTGTCTAATTAATAGAACTGGGATTAAGAAACCAGATGGCTAGAATAAGCTAGATACAGAAACGAACAATGTTTTTGCAACATTATGACGTCTTATATATGGACGTCTTGTATGTGAAATGTTTTGCCACATGTATGAACAGACTACAATAACTGTCAAATATGGTGAGTCATTGGTTAGAAGCATCCAATTCAATCTGCATAATCAGTGTTCACTTTCCATACATGTTGGTTGTTCCAAATGTGGCTACTATGCTTCAAAATCTCATGTAATTTCGAACGACGAAATATGAAATAAAATAGTAAGATTAAACGAGAACTTACCGTTTGAAGTTTGATCTTTATTTTATGAATATTTAGGAGGAAGTTATTACATGCCCTCCTCACCCACCCAAACTTCAAACTTAAGTGTAAGTTCCTGTTCCTTACTACTGAGAGTAACCACATTTGTAGCTTTGAATATTGACTGCGCATGCGCGACGGGATCTCTCATGTAATAACTTCCTCCTAAATATTCATAAAATAAAGATCAAACTTCAAACGGTAAGTTCTCGTTTAATCTTACTATTTTCTGCCAAGTATTTTTTCCAGTGAGACAAATTTATATCTGTGAACCGTTCACTGGATGAGCGAAACATTCTCTTGTATTTGTAAGCAGTTTCTACTCCGGGAAACAGGTCTTTTCATTTGTGCTGGTCAGCTTCAATTTCTTTCGTCACATATTATATACGGGATCATTTCGTTTACCGAACAACCTTCATAAACTTTTAAAAGATACATAGGATTCCTCTCCGCATTCGTTATAGAGAAAGACCATGGTTTCCGAATCACGTCAGGGTCGATGCTCTGTCTTTGCCTTCCGTTTATTTATCCTCTTCATTTTCATCTGTGCATGCATCTTTGGCTATGTGTACTTCTCAGCTTCTCTCTCGCCCATCGAACCCACATCGGTCAATATGAGTGTACTGGTCAACGCGACTCGAAACCATGACCTGACGAACTGGACGGATGATGTGGTGGTCAATGAGACGGCGTACGGGTGCGGAAACCCCAGGTTTACAGTGCAGGAGTGGTCGATGGTCAACCTACCTTTAGCGGTTAGTATTACGGGATGGTATTAGGTGATCACGTGGGGTGGGATTTTACCCCTGTCTTCAGCGGTCAGTATAAGACTATACGTTGATAGGCATTGATTAGTCAATATCCTATCGGGCAAGGATAGTGTGCGACGGGGGGGGGGGGGGGGGGGGGGGGGGGTGTCATGGATTCTTAAATACCCATGGATATCATTGCTATGCTTAAAAAAACATGAATTTACATGTGTAAGTACAATTCACGGAAAGAAATGTGACTACTCAGAGGCACGAAATCACTGAAGTAATTCATGCTTTACCATGTTTACATTTTGTACTTTCTTTGTTTCTCAGACTGCGACTTAAGAACAATCCTCTGTGCTGATACTGAGTCATAATACACGTTCATATATATATATATATATATATATATATATATATATATATTATATGTTATATAATGTTTTATATATATATTTATTTATTATTTATCACTTTTGTAGGCTCTGATAATCCTTTTCTTTGGATTCTTTCAACCTCGGACACGGCTATGGCCTGGTTGCTGCGGAGGACGACCTAGCGTAGCTTAGTAAGTCAGACACGGTTGCTATGACGACCGCTAATCATATTTTGTTACTAAAATAAAAAAGCGCGATAGAAACTTCAGAAGATCTCTCAACCATTCTAGAACTTTTTTTTTAATCGGTCACGTATGCCATGATCCAACACTAATCTGCTGTAATTAGCTTTTATCTTTATTTTAAAATCATGTTTGATTTTGTTAAAAAAATAACTTCATTAATGCAAAATGAGGTAGGTTCAGGTATTCATTGAAATGATTATCTAGAAACCTGTTATTAATCTCTCCTGTAAAAAACAACAATAGTAATGTGTGACCTAGAAACAATCGCAAAGCAGTTTATCCCGTCATTTCTGTTGCATGTTAGATTAACTCTCATAAGGAAGTAGAAATAGCTCGCAATATGTAGAAAGGTAACTACATATTTAAACAGGTTGTACGACACGTGCTTCTGAGACAATTGTTCCACGGTAATTTCTTGGTTAAAAAAACTATACCTAACCCTAAACGTAACCGAAACCGAATTGCAACCATAACCTTATCCATTTACCCCCTGGGGTGGGGGGTACTCACATATTAAGTCATACGGGGGTGTGCCGCTCTAATGGATCACTTTTTCACCAAAAAAACAACTAAAATGGATCCCATTTTTAACCAAATTATCCCTAAACATGGGTCCATTTTTTATAATTTCAAAAAATTTCGGGTTTTTATATGGCAAATTGCGGAATATTGGCTTTACTTCGAGAAATATCCCCCAAAATGGCCCTTCAAAATGGGTAGGGTTTTCGAGGCTAAAGCGGCACACCCCCGTCCAAACCAAATCTGAGTAGAGTACCCCCCCCCCCCCCCCCGGGCATATACCTTTGAAGAAATAAAGCCTAGAGCAATTGTCACTGGAGCAAATATCTTGTCACACCTGAAACTTAATTTCAGGTTGTTCAGATTTGTGGTACATTACATTTGTCTTTTCTTTACAGTCCTGTCAACTTACTAGACTCGTACTCCGATCGCCTTGCGTTTGTGTGTGCATTCGGGATCACCTGTATTGGTATCCTCGATCTGTTTACCGGTAACTACTACGTCGAACCCAACTACGATGACCTTCCCGAGATGGTCAGAGGTAAGCATCGACCAGGGGCGGATCTAACTTTTTGCCCGGGGGGGGGGGGGGTTTGACCCAGTGGCGGATCCAGGATTTTCCAAAAATCGCGCCGTTTTACTGTTTTACTTTTTTTCTTTCTCTCTCTTCTTTTTTTCCCTTTCCCCTTTTTTTCACTTGGCCGCCAAAGGGGGGGGGGTTTAAACCGCCGAACCCCCCCCTAGATCCGCCCCATTCGACAATGGCGGTCAGAAAGAAGAACTTGGCGGAAAATGGGTTGGATGAAAAGTGGGGATGGCGAATTAATGTTAGTTTGAAATTAGAATAATCAAAAATTGTATCGATATCAATTAACAATTAAAAATGAATAGAAGGTTTCTTCAACAAGAATGGTCATTTAAATATTTAAAAATCCACATTCCTGACCATAAAATTAGCTTCCCTCTCCTTTTGCATTTAATATAGATATTAAAAAAGTACAAAATAAGTAATTTACAAAGTTTATAAAGTATCTTTATTAACGGTGTTTCTTTCAAAGTAAAACAATACTACATTCTTCGTAAAGTGGATTTAGATACACACATAAGAAAGCTTCTTTGTTGCACCGAGATGAATGATTATATAAACACTAACTACTTTAAAACTACTCTTAGATTTTGTTTACTAATCACCTCTTTTATAATTCTTGTGGAGTTAGTCAGAGTCTGATGTATCTGTATCTGGTTTGTATACGTCTACCTTAACTTCCACAGGTGCTGTTCGTAGCTGTATGGCGTATGTAAACGTGTTTGCTATTGGACTAGCTCATTATCCAATCATGATCTGCCTAACGGTACAAGAATGGGTCGTTAGTGACGTCATCGGAATACTATACACCTTAGAATGGTAATAAAAGCCATATTCTAAACTATCAATTTGTGCATCTAAACATAATTTAAAGTATCAAGTATTAATGATTAAAAGTATGTGATGCTCTTTAGATTCCTTCGATTTTGACAGGCCTGAAATTTAATGAATAATTATTGACCCCCAAAAAAATCACCATTTCAGATTTGGAGGATTATTTAGGTAAACAAATAAAATGAATGATTGATAAATGTGACCAGTTGTATTTCAACTGTATAAGCTTGGACATGAATTCCCGAGAATATAATATCAGATGTCGATTGAATTCCGGGCTGACCTAAATGCATATAAGTAACTCAAGCCAGGGGAAAACTCTCAGTCATGACCCCAAATTATGAATGTACATGTATATATGGTCATCTGGATATGTGATATGCATTGTTTCTTAATTTTATTTTTGGATTGGATAATCGACATGTACTTAGTGGCAATCTTTTCCATCGTCTTCAACACCAATAGCAAGGTTAAATTCATTTTCTCGCTGAACGAGAATCTAAGCATTGGCATACTGATCATAATTATACTGCATATGATTACATAATAAACGCCAACCAATTTTGATCTTAATATGGGCATGTTTCTTTGATCTTATATCTTATTCTTTTCAGGGCATTTTTGTATTACTACTCGCTGGCTGAGTGTCCTTGGGGAGTGAGTATTTCTTTTCTTAGCTGCCTTTTTATCTTTCCTTTATATAGTATAAACGACTCTCTAGTTTTAATAGACATTAATAATTTGAAAATTGTTTTATCATACCACGTATTTATCTTTGCACTGAAGTAAATAAAGCTATGTATACTCTATGCGACGAATATTAGTCATGAATTCGTTTCACCATAACAAAATAATGTTATCTTTCCCTCATGTCATATATCCTTTCTCTGCTGTCCCCCTATCTCTTTCTCTCTCTCTCTCTCTCCTTCTCTCTCTTTCTCTATCTCTTACTTTCTTTCTCTATCTTTTCTTTTCTCTTTCTTTTTTTCCTTCTCTCTCTCTTTCTTTTTTTTTTCTTGCTCTCTCTCTCTCTCTCTCTCTCTCTCTCTCTCTCTCTCTACCTCTAATACGAGAGAGTGGGGGAAGATTGGGAAGACAAATAGAGAGAGAGCGAAAGAAAGAAAGAAAGATAAAGAAAGAAAGAGAGTGGGAGAAGAGAGGTGAAAACGGGGATAAGATTTTTTTTCTTTTTTAAGGAAACGATAATTGTGTTCTATTGTCGATATACATTTTTCTTTATCATTATGCTTACCCTTCTTTATTATGTGCCGCACTCTCTTGATTAGGAATCTGATGAGGGCAATGTGAACAGTCTAATTCTGATACCAATCTACCTGTGCTACCTCATTCTCTTGGGCATCTTCATTCTACGAATGTACAATAATCACCAGTTCAGGCAAAAACTTAGACAGGTAGGTCTATTTGTTGATGCTATCGAAGATGAAGGAGTGGGGGATGGTGATGAGGTTGGTGGTGTTCTTCAAGATACTGCTGCTATCGATGTTGATGATGATGATGATGATGATGATGATGACGATGATGATGACGATGATGGTAATAGTGATTATGATGATGGTGGTGATGAAGTTGGTGATGATGATAATGATGATAATGATTATGTCATGGTGATTATGACGATAATGTTGACGATGATGATGGTAATGATGATGGTTATTACGGTAGTGGTGGAGATGGTGATGATGAAGACACTATTATGTACTGCTGCTGCTGCTGATGATGATGATGACGATGATGATGGCGATGATGGTGATTGTGATACTGCTGCTGCTGATATTGATGATGATGATGATGTTGATTATGTCATGGTGATTATGACGATGATGTTGACGATGATGATGGTAATGATGATGATTAATACGGTAGTGGTGGAGGTGGTGATGATGAAGACATTATTATGTG
>JAVYIG010013191.1:0-48780 GCA_035222895.1 Strongylocentrotus droebachiensis
AGTCTCTCTATGTAAGGTAGGTGTTTCATTGAGGGAGATCATCTTTGTTGCTCTCTTCTGTACTCTCTCCACAAATTGGGATAATATCATGTAACACCAACAAGTCTGATATGTGATATTGATCAATTCTAGGTTGAATTCATATATGTGATGGATCATGAAAACAAGGATTTACTTTCAACTGAATGTCTTCAAATAATGAATTCTAGTCGTACTTATTTCCCCCTAAAATATATATTGTACAAGTGATGTTTGTACAAAGCTCACAGGGAGGCCTGTCACCATATGTACAGGACTGCATTGTACATTTTGTACATGTACATGCATATTTCAAGGTTCATTTGCTGGCTAATAATGAGTTGTGTACAGAAGAGATCTAATGATTTGAAGAAAAATAACATGAATAATCGCAGGACTGTATACAATGAGAAGAATTAAGCTAGAGTACATGAAGGTAGACCTGGAAGCTTGACTGCTGTCTCAGCACTCTTCCAGTTCATTATTTGCGGTAAAACTTGGTAAAGATAAAGGTAAATAACCATTCTTCCCAATGTGATAATTGTTTAAGCTGGCGAATAGGTGCTTCAACATGTAAAGTTATATTTTAATTTTGGTGCAAGGGTAAATGTTTCCAAATGTGAGATACATACAGTACAAATGTGTTTAATTCCATTTTGAAATATTCTTTTCTTTAGAAGCATACACTGTATCAAGATAATTTTGAGCTGTAACATTTACACCTATGAAAACTGTGTGCTTCGATCATGCTTTAATTTAGAAAACTGTAGCCAATTTACTGGCTGATTAAAAGAGTGGAGCCATAGTTGGCCACAATATATATTTTAAGATGAGCAAGAGATACACTTTCTATATTAAGGATGAACAGATGAGTCTTTGTAAACAGCCTACAGTCTTTGTCAGTGCATGTTTAGAATCTTCAGAAATGTCAGTCACCAGAAATAGCATCCTGTACATGCGAGCATGCCTTTCCCTTGATGTTTTTAATTATAAATATTAAGAAGAAGATATAAGATTATAGGTCAAGGGTGGTAATTTTAAGGCTGCAAAGGGGCTTAAGTTCTTATGCTTAAAAGTAGCTTGAATAAGTTGTGGTCAGGGAGGAGGACTGGAGGGCGGATGATCTTTGGTCATTTGAAGCAATGTAAATACTTGACCGATTGCCTAGATGGAAGCTGCATGGTATCTGCGTTACACCTATAGGAAGGAGAATATTTAGTATTTTACAGGTTAAAAGAATAACTTGTGTAACAAGAATTTTGTTTGCATCGTCAATGCTGAAATTTGTTTGACCAATAATGTTGATTTGTAATCGTGTAGGACTGTAGGTGATCTTTGTCATGAATTACAATACACAGAACCGTGAAAGCATGTTTCAAGAAAGAAAAAGATTACTGCTTTTCCTCCATTCTATGACATAGTTATGTGATTGTGCAATGTACAATAATACATTCAGCAAACTTTATGCAAAACAAAACAACTATTCAAAAAACATTTTTCTATTGTCAAGTTGCGAAAAGTAGACGTGCATGTAGCTTGTCATACAATGTATATGTATGTTATCATTAAAACACAATGTATGGAAACTCTTTCTCACATAATTAATTTAGCACGGCAGACTATGATACAGCTTATATGTCTCTAGACTCTCTAGCCAGCTGTTGAGTTTTCTTTGGGTTGTCTTGCATGTATCAACTGAAATATCAAGATACAGGAAATCGTATATCAATGGGATTTAAGGTTTTGAGCTGGGTCATGGGGGTGAGTGAGTAACCGAGTCAGTATGGAATCTGACTTGGCTGTTCAGTGTTCATAAGAAGAATATCTCCTTGTAATGTTATACTAACCACATTAGGATTTGAGGCATACTCTAAGCATTTTCAGACATTTTAGTCAAACGGTTGTAAATATGAGAGAGGGAGAAATTAAGCCTGTGCTTTTTATAAATGCAGACAATAAGGTGCTTTGTGAATGAAGTTTTTTGTAGTAGATGGCCCTTGGTTTCTTATGCGTTTTCCATTTTTAACACTAATACAGGACTTGTACATTTGTGGACAAAATAAATACAAGACAAAATCACCAATTTCAATTTCCATTTAAGATTTCTAACTCATCATTTATTAACCAATATGTTTGAACAGTATGATTAAAGTTCGAAATTCTATTTTATTTTGACGCTGTAATAGTATACCGGTAATAAATATAGTACTACATACCGGTACTCATTAATATTCATATTCATTCCCAAAAGTGCACAAAATTTGTAGTCCCAAATGGAGTGTCAAGTCACTTGCATCTTTAAGATCAGTGCAATACAACTTTCCTACATGTACATGTACCTATTCTTAAACAAGTCTTGACCACAATATGAATACTGCACTCAATGTTTACCAGTGGTGTTCTCCAAGTACAGCTTACCAAGGAGTTACCAGCATAACTCCTTGATCCTACTGAATAGCTGAACACAGTACATATTGTGCTGAATACAGATCATCCGGTCTTTTGGGTTTCTTTTAAAAGTTTCACACATGAGTAGTCAACATAATCAACCAGATAACCCGGGTGTTGCCAATCCTTAGACAGTCTGTACATCTCCCTTCAGATTCCTTAGAAAGTAGCAGGGGCAAAATCCCCAAATATTCCAGGATTTACATGGTGCCCTTGTTTGCAGAACACTTGGAAAAGTACACATTGAAAGAAGTGACTTCTGTGGTTGAAAGCTGGGGCCACCTACCAGTGTGTGAGTTTCTTCAAGCATTCTTGAAGTGATCCAAATTTAAATACCTTGGTCACACCGCTGAAGCGCTTCGACCTACCGACTTTTTGCCATTTGGAGTAATGTAATTGTTTGATAGGTCTGTTGTCGATCTATCGTCGGTCTCTTTGGTGTGACTAGAGCAGGGTCCAGGATAGGAGTGTATCAGGGTTGTAACATTTTTTTTTTACCCTGCATGGTTTGCCCATGTTGTGTGTAGTTTCTTTCTAACAAAAATCTCACTCTTTTTCATTGAGTACCGGTATGTTTGTCTTTCTCTTTAATTCTTATATCACACACACAAAACAGTGATCTTATTTTATTATGGCCAAAAGAGCACTGGATTAATTATATAACATATTTTTCTGTAATAATAAAACATACAAAAACAATGGAACAATCGTCCTGCTTGAATATAGCACTTTCCAATTCATGGGAGGATCCCTTACATTCCTGTTCCGAGTTGGTATACATTTCAAATGTAGATATGTATACTGTCATAGTGTAAAAATAATTTAAAGGGCAATTCATCTACTCATGTATGTATAAAACCATCCTCCTAATTTCCCCTGTTCTTGCTCTTTAGCTTTCTTAATCCATCTCATCACCTCCTTTTCTCTCCTCCCTTTTTGGCCCATCCCCTCCCTTGAAGTTCCTCTCCTAAACCTCCTCTCTCTCTCTTATTTTATTGTATCATCTTCATCTGACTTTCTCCTCGGCTCTCTTCTTGGAGACTTCATAATTTGTATCTTCTATTACAAATGCTAGTTATTCAATATTTCTGTTTTTCTTCACTTGCAGAGCCAAGGAATTGTAATCTCGGAAGCACAGCATACAAGTAAGTCTAGTCACAATACATTTTAAACCCTCAACTTGCCTCAAGGTTAGGAAACATGGTACCAGCTAAAACAGTTCAATGCTGAAGTATGTAGAATGTAACATGAGAGAGGCACAAGCCATGTAAGGAACTGAAATGTTCATGTCCTACATGTAAAAGCATAATTGATTTCGGATATCAATTTCAGACTCTCAATTCAAAGGTTTTGACCTTCAGTTTCAATGCAAAAATATTGGTTGAGTATGATATGAAATGATATTAGTGTAACATGATAACAGCTACATGTACAGTACATGTACACCCCAAAACCCAATTTGTGTCAAACTAGGAACTGAAGAAATTGCTTAAGTATAGAATGGTGGTTTCTGCAACGAGAATGAGCCAAACCTGAAATTAATCTTTGATTTACCATATATATATAAAATATTCTACAGTAAATATACATTATTCAGTGCTAAACTGTATCTGGAATTAGCAAATAGCCTTGTCAGAAATTTCAGGACAAATATTTTGTATACTTTGTATTAAATTGTATTATTGTATTCGGTAATACCATGAAGCTCTTAGACCGCCCGCTGAAAAGAAAGATTAGCCACTCGGACCATTTTCTCACACTCTTGCATTCACTAGTAATGGGTTTTATATTACTATCCCAGGGGCAGGATGAAAGTGAGTGAAAGCTAAATAGAAGTGAATAGCCCTGGGATTCATTGATTACATCCCATGGACTCGGTCAGGAGATGAATTTAGTTTTTGGCAGGTAAACTGAAGAAAAATGGGGAAAGATGGACTTCTAGTTCCTGTAATTTAGTATCTAGTACACATGTGGAATCAGGTAGGGAGTTAATATGGACTATAAAGTTGACCATGTCCCCCTCCTTTTTGTTTAAAAAAAGAAGTTTATATAAAAAAACATGCTGTGCTTCCTAGGGATAATGGACTTCACAGCTTTGAAACATTTTAGCCTATGACCCTCACACTCTTGATGTGTCTCTGCAGTACCCTGACAAGTTTCAATTTTTTAAAAGCTTTTTGTTACTATCGTTTTGTGTTTCATGGTAATTTTTGTTTGAGGCAAAGTATGTGCATATAAAGTTAAACCATTAAGTTCCTAAAAATTGCAATGAAAAAACATCAAACAAAGAGTATTTGTTGTGCAAATCACATATCCATGTACATGTAACTTGGGGTACAGTATGAGCCCCCCCCCCCCCCCATCCCAACCTAGTTCTTGACTACAAATGTCTGTAATTTTAAAAATCATGCATGTGTATTGAACATTGAACATGATGATGACTTATTTAAGAGGACTGCCCCCCCCCCCCCCCCAACTGAAAAAGAAAAAAATTGCACTAATTCTTAATTCATTGAAGTGTGTTTGATATGTCTTTCATTGCAATTTGTATGTAGTTTAATCTTCACTCATGTCTTCAACATATACTGTACCTTCATGCAGATCTGTCCAGTGCAAGTGGAAATCAGGTACATGTAAATTGAGATCAAACGTGATGTTAGAGAAATTGAGGTTTGTGTTCATTCCTTGGGGCTATTTGATGAAAGTGAAAGAAAGTTTCTATTCATGCTCGAAAGCTCTCCAGTCTTCTGCACGTCTGAGGGCATGAACCCTGTTCTCGCTATGCAATAAATGGCTTTTGAAAGTAGGATTTGGTTTTGAATGGAGGAATGAAGCAATTGTCAGGGAAGGTGGTCCACACTCCACACTTGTTGTTAGTATTTTTGAGACAAATTAAAGGCAGTTATACATGTATTGCAAAAAACATGGCATACATTTTCATTAGACAGAGAAATTCTGGGATGAAATCAAGGAACTAGCTTACTTTGGAACATGATATAAACATGAATCTATTTGTGAGTTTCGAGATATTCATGTCATGTAACTGATGAAATGAACATTAAGTTTCCCTTCTTTGAAACGCTCAATGATGATATTTAAAAAAAAGTCTCTTTCGCTTACATTCCAAGACAAATTAATTACAATTAACTAATTTCACAGATGTGTCTCGATATCAAAAGTTAGGCCTACTGATAATGTCAAGAAAGCAAACATAGCAGTTGGTTATCCTCATTGAACTTCATAATAGTTCAAGGTTATCTTCCTCATGGAAAAAAGATTAACCACCCAAAATCTTATGAGATTAAAATCATCCACCTTTTTCTATTTCCTGTGAATGTCGGACTTAAAGGATTAAGAATTGAGAATAACTCTGTATTTTGCATTTGTATTGTAGCCTTTAGATCTATGAGGTTTGGTGCAATTAGGAATGGATGAGCCCATAATTGAATGAGCTGCTGATTATTCAAGGGGGGGGGGGGGGGAGGGCATGGAGGGTGTAAGATGTAGAGATTATAAGTTGTTTACACATGGTTTTGTTATGCACTTGTAGAAGTGGATCTCAAAGTAAAATGGTAACTGGGTGTAGGGCCTACATCCATTATCTGAACACAGCAAGAGCCTTGTGAATTGTAGACCAGAGAATGATGAAAGGGGGCGGGGCAGATGGAGTGAGTGCTTCGTTCAGATGTGGGCTTGTTGTGGATCTTCAATAACAACAACAGGGTTTCTGGGAGGTATAGTCATACATGTAGTCTGAACACAGCTAGAGCCTCTTGAGTCTTGTACAGTATAATACCAGAGAAAGGGGTTTATTGTATGTAGTTGACCCTTCCTGACATCACACATCCCTCGATCTTTCTCACTTTTTAATTGGGGCTGGAACATTTGAAGTAGGAGAAGCGTTAAGTGGGGGAGGATCCAATAGCCCTTGGCCACTCGATGATCATTGAATTCTTACAAGTGGTTCGCCCCCTCCAGTTATTTAAGGTATTGTGGTGTGACCATAACGATGGGCATTAATTCTGTTATGGACTGTAAGGAGAAAAGTTATGTGGAAGTGTTTTGCATCCTAATCGTAATCTATTAGGTAGTGCATATAAAAGCCAGTCTTCGAGCACTATAGTGCTTCTTTCGTTAATTACTTCAAAAATACTTATCAGTTATTACCTGCTCAGAACCAGAAGGGTGTTGTATCATATCATTCAAAACAGGTTTATGCCACTCTTGCTCTTAAAAGAAAGGAGAGCTTAATAGCATTGTCAGCCTTTCCCAATGTTCTCCATTTTTGCTAGTTCTGTATCCCTGTAAATAGTGGAATCATATTATCTTCTCTCACAATACTATCACTATTTCTCGCTCTGTCTATCAAAGCACATCCTCATTTTTTTCCTCTACTATTATTATAAATCCAATTGTGCAAAACTATTCATTGGAGACACAAAAGTAGAAATATGTCTAAAAATATCACAGTATGTGAAGTACACACTAAAGCCATCTACAGTTACCTTTGTAGAAAGAATGTTCCATTTCTTAATTACCTTTCAAGTGTGTGGAATTCCTTGTCAGGCAAGGTTGACACCAGTATTGTCTGAAAGTGGAGGAGAGGGGGGAGGGGGGGGGGGGGGGGTACAAAAGAAAAGTCTCTTACAAGAAGAATTGTACTGAAGAAAAAAAAGAAAAGGAAATGGTTATCACATTTTTATGGGCCTGAAAAGGAGGAAGTCCATTTGCCCCCCCCCCCCCCCCCCCAACTCAGGCCTGGTTTCATGCAGGCTCCTACAACATGAAACAAAATTTGTCCCATAATGCAAAATACAACTACAGAATTGTTTTCTTCCGTCTACATGTAATTTCTTGAGTGATGCTCAAATTAGTGCTGAGTCAAAGCTATGATTTCCAATCATGCTGTCTGATCTTTAAATCCCGACGGATATCGGATGTTCAAGATCTGGAAATGGAGTCAGACAAACTTACAAGTCTAACAGGCTGTGAATTGACTGATGTTGCTTTACTTCTCTCTCGCTGGAAATGTAAAAGTTTCAGAGTTGTACAAATTTGTTTGTTTAGCCCGTCAGCTGTCAGGTTGACCTAGTAATTTCAATCTGAATATACTGGTATGGGGAATAAAGTCTAGAATTCTGTGGGATGGACATTTTCTTTTGAAAATAATGTGGAGAAGCTGCAGAAAATGAATGAAAATGTCAGTTTTTTGGGGGGAGGTAAGAATGAAAAGATATATACATGTAATATAAAAGTAAAATTTTCCTGTTTGGAGCCAGAAGGGTGTTAACTCAATAGTCCCAGTATATTGCTAATCTGCCCATATTTATATTTCATTGTCTTTGCTCTGTTGTATAAAAATGGAATTTGGAATAAAATGTTATACTGCTGAAGTGGGCCTTCTACTCTGCATTGATAATGCTGATAGGTTATCATATCATCTGCTTACTGGAAGGTTTTATCATGAAGTTAAAGAGGAATGAGAACTCTCTCAAATGGTTTGCTAATTATGTGCAAAGCGCTCTCTTTGTTTTGTTACATTCCTATGTACATTGCAAGCTATTAGTAGAAAGCCTAATTAAGTCACAGTGATAAGGAAGTGAGTGTCAAGTTCTGTTATTAAATTTATGACAGATGATGTAATGTGTGCCGTGATAGGTTGGAATATAAAAGGACTTTGCTTCCTCTATGATTATGAAGCTTGAACTGTGCTCAGAAAAATCATTTTATACAAGTGTACTTTGACAGAATGGATTGAGAGATCGGAGCTGTGAGGATTGTTATATGATAGTAAGTGTAAAAGTTCACAGTTGGAAAATAAAGATTGTTTTTTTGTTATGGTAGCAATCAATACACCATTATCCATTGATTCCATTGTAGTGTAGTTGTTGATACTTTTGTCTTTTGTTAAATTTTGAGCGTGTGATTGTTCACCAATTTGTTAATGGCATGCCATTGTTATAATCACATGTTTATATTGTTAACTCATTAGGTGATAAAGTTTCGTGTGTCATAATTGCTGACAATTTGAAAAGAGGGATAGGAGGTTAAAGTACCATTTTAACATGTGACATCAGATTGCTCTTTGTGATACCGGTTGACCTCAAATGTTTCAGGCATGAATATTGTATGACATAAACTTGTTTCATTTTAAGAGCTTTGTAATATTAAGATCAGTATTAAAACAGAGTTATCAAAATATAATGCTCCTAGTGTATTTTTGTAGGTTAAAGCATATTCAAGTTGAAAATTGTCAAAGTAGTCTGAACTTCACAAAATTTACTAGAACACTTGGATTTATACTGAGCAGCTAGGCTTGATACTGGGTATAATTATGTCACCTTATAGTTTATACTGTCTTTTATACATGCACACACAAAAAAATTAAGAAACAATGCCCCCTACTCGATCTACTGTATTTCTTTGTTCTCTGTCTCCTAATATTGCCAAGCTCTGTTTGATAAGGTTCACCTCTAATTGAAGACTTTAAACTGAGATGTGCCTTCAATTTTCTATTCAAGAACTTGAGGTGATTGACCAGTGAAAGATGAGATTGTTTGATGGAGCTATATGTACCTACCACAATTATTAAGTCAACTTCTTTTAATTTACCACAATATATAGTAAACATCCTTAAGTCGTTTGGACAAGACACTGGCCAAATATTGATAGTTCAAGGTCATGCACCAGTCTTGGACCTGAATAGTAGAATATAATACAAGTGTGTGATGTGTATTTAAAAGCCTGAAAGTCCCCTTTTGTTTGCCTTCCTTTGTTGGAAGTAAGGGCCAATTAAGACTTCTGTCGAAATCGAGAGCCAATCATTTTCATATTGGATTTAGATTTCAAGGAATTTTGAATTTTATGTCCAGTATTTTCAAACCAGTTAATAAAGTGAAATGACAAGAAGAAAAAAAGCTGAGCAGTGATGAAATATAATAATGACCTCAAGAATAGTTAGTTATTTTAAGCTCATCGTTTCCAGAAAAACATTCATTAAAAGTTCATTACTCAGGAGAAATTCTGACAAGTACTGCCAAATGAAATATAATATTGTTGCTCCATGTTTTTAGAAGAAGAAAAAAAAACCTTTGTTTGTGTAATATTCTAGAATTTTAACCCCAAAAGAAGGAAATAACAAAACAAAAATTTAAAAATAGAAAGAAAGGTTATAGGGAAAAATGTACAAATAAAGGACGAAAACCATTATCATATATCCTGTAATATGACTCGCATCTTGTTTTACTTGGGTGACAATAGTCCCGTTGTAATTACTATTTATCTGTAATCTCAGGAAGACACTGCCAAAGGGAAATAATGTTGTCCCAAATAAAATAGAATAGAATGTTATCAGTTGTTATATATCTCTATGTTGACACATGGCTGGGCCTTGAACCCACTCTTGTACTTTGAAACATATGTTGCAAGTGAATTTAAAGGTGCTAATTGCGTTCAGTTGAAATGAATCCAAAATATGACAACAAAAGCAAGGATCACATAATAGAATGAAATATTTCTACAAATAAGAACATTCTGTAGGCACAATTAAGTACAACATTTTAAAATTTATTATTAAAAAGTTGTCTCATTTGACAAATGAAGAAATATGGACCTACAACAATAGTACAGGTCCATGTTGTTCCCTTCATGCTGTTTCCTTGTTGTTTCCTCATCATATTGACCTCAGTCTGTTCTATCCTTAGAGAGATCAATGCATTGATGTTGATTCTAAAGTAATATACCACAAATAAAATTTATAGAGACTTCATACTTCAGAGTAGTATTAAATATAGTTATTCTGTATGACATGATTGGGACACCATATTTCAGTCAAAAGATTTGAAATTGAATTTAATCAGTTGTCAGTAGGTCATGCAGGACAAGTTAAATGTCCAGAAGAGAATAAAATTACACCAATAAGTATGGCTTTCTTGGGATTATCAAGATACCAGTTATTAAATTCATTAGAAAGTGCATAATTTTGCTAAATAATTTTCATTTAATTTTAACATAAGATGACCACTATGATTCAATTTGATTTTTTCCACAAACTTTTAATAACTTAATGTGATGGGCAGTTTATTTAACCATAAACACAGACCTGCCAACCAGTACGATTTAGTCGTATTTATTACGATTTTTAGAAGCAAATACGACAGTATGATTTTCCTTAATAAAATACGATTTAATCCGCGTAACAATCTGTGTTTATTTTCAAGAATACAACTTTTGTCAGTAAAATGCAACTTTTGGGACTAGAGAATACAGTTTTTGAACTCCAGAGGTTGGCAGGTCTGTAAACATGATGTACATAGAAATAATTGACAAAATATTATGCTTCAATAAATTGAAATGAAAAAGTTCTACCTCATGTGAACAGGTGAAAAAACTCTGCTGTTCTGTGTGTTCATAAAACATAAAACACTACGTGGTGTTCGTGTGTTAATCACACTTTTTCTGTGTGCGAATGGCCCTAATGATAAAAAGACAATAATATTTCCTTGAACTTTAGCCTGGAGGAACTGATACCTTGCGTTAATACATTCTGTCATAAATCAATTCAGAAGCAACTCATGATCTGTTTTTGTATCATTAGTTCCTGGTTTCTCAGGTGATTCTTTATGATAAAAGGCACTAATTTATCCTTTAATAAATTATTAAGACCTCATGATATTGACAATGAGATGTTGAGTCCCAAATTGGCTTGGCACTGAATTTATGTCTTTCTTATAATTGGTATATTATTTATGCTACATTATACATTAACCATAACTAGTTTACTCATGTATCAAGTGTTATGCACACACAAATTGGCATTAGCTCCCTGTTTAGAACTTGCTCATGACGACTTAACAGCTTGCCTGAGGCTAGCCAAGGCTAGTAATTAGTTAGTCATCATTGCAATGTGGATTCTATATCTGTAGAGATGCTACGTTATTGTTGTAAGATGTGATGGATAAATTAATGATGTTTATAAATAATGAGGGATTTTCAAAAAAAATCAATGAATTTGGTTGTATTAAATTTGTGAACTAGTTTAATACAGAAGCTTCATGTTCACAGTAGCAACAAAATCAGACTTTAGGCTTGTTTTGTAGGATGCAGATGTATAAAATGTATCGCTGTTGATATGTATCTGTATGTACACATTGCTCTTTCCATTTTCCATAGTATGAGTACTAAGATTAGATGATCCTTTTCATAAACCACAATTAATTTCCTTGAGTTTTAACAACACCCTAGCAGGATGATAGGGCCTCATGCACTACTAGGCATTCTGCAGATCTATATTTAGAAGTCTATATTCAATCAGAAGTCTACAGTTTTCTCATTTGTAATCAAGGATTCATGTCGCTTGAATGTCGAGCATATATCTAAAGATTGTTACTGAATGAAATGCTGATGGTTTCATTATTCTGTCATTGTTGTACAGAGGGAGATACTGCTACAAGCATAAATTGTTTGGTATCCTAATATGGTCTGAATAGGAACATAATTAGGAGGAAAAAAAATAATCTTTTGCATGATTTTTGTTCCCTGTGAAATGTGAATAATTCAGCACCTAATCATTATTTTCATTCATACATCAAAGAAATAGAATTTGTTTGTATCATTCGTGTTGGCAAGAATATATCAAAAATGCTTTTCCAATTTTTGTACCTATTCCTGCTATTCACCCGAGTTGTTTCTATTTACCCTGTTAGAATACGGTACCTTGGTAATTCTTGGTACCATGTAATTACGTGGATTGGACGGACCTGTTGATTTTACGGGTATGTAGCTATGATCTTCCAATTAATGTAAATCTGAGGTACTACAATGTATGATGGTACTCTGTATCTTCATGGATAATTGTGCATATTGTTGGTTAAAACCTGCTTCACTCCCAAGATGATTGTTCACAATGGTTCGAAGAGAAAATTTAGTAAAATGTTTGTGTTGCTTCTATGTACGCTGAATAGTATTGGACCTACATACATGTATCTGTTTGTAATGTTTTAATGCCAGAGGTGATCAAAAGAGTATTTATTTAGATAATAATTAAACCCTTGACAGGATACAGCTGTATTGTGTAGGCCTACTTTTGGTGAAAATACAGGATTTTTAGAAGTCATTGGATTGGATGTAGATTGATATACCAGGTCCGTTATTTCAGATGAAACAGTCGGCCTGTTTATGCTATCACTGGTTTCCTGTACCATAGCCGCACTACACTATCTGACTTCCTCAATGGGGATGGGATGGGATAGAAACCAATTTGATGAGCGAAAGAGGGAGAGAGAGAGCGAGAGAGAGAGAGAGAGAGAGGGGGAGAGAGAGAGAGAGAGAAAAAAAAGAGAAAGTGAGAGAGAGAGAGAGAGAGGTGGGTGGAGAGAGGGGGGGGGGGGGTATAGGGAAAGAGAAAGAGGAAAAGAGACAGTAAGAGAGATATCACTAGCACACATTGGGGAGAGATGGGAAGAGGAAGAGAAAGAGAGAGAGAGAGAGAGAGAGAAATGTTGTAAACGAGGAAAGGAAGCAAAAGTGCTCACGTGAACAATTTTATCTATTCCATGAAGTTGCATTGTGGGAATCACAACGAATGGAAGTGGCGTGGTTCTGAAGTACAGTTGGTAGAGACGAGCGAAAGTAGAATAGCATGCACACACCCACTGGCGTATATATGTCTAGGAGCATCGTTCAGTTCCTGGTGGTGGTAGTAGAATCGCATATTGATCATTTCTGGAAGCCTTGGCAAGTTACTTGGGTACCATCACAAGTGGATTTGTAGATATTGTGATCTGTATGAGGGTAAGTTTTCTTGTACGGCTGAATTTACAGAGGAATATGCACTTCTTATAGTCACTATCCATGAGAGGTGTGGCATAATTAATCCACGCTTGCTTGGGAGCTCACTTCCAGAGGGATTTACAATTTATATGACCGTGATTATTCCAAGTTTACAGCTAACATGTGATCTCCTGCGACTTTACTAGTGAATATTATTGTTTGGCACTGTTTGTTTAGTGGATTGTATGTTTTTTGTATTGATGACCATGATAGTTTCAAAGTGCTTTCTGGTACCTAACCAGGGGACCTATGGTTTGGGTCCTATCTGAGGGATTCAGTTGAGCATGGATGCCCTACACAATAAAGGCTGTAGATCATGGAGTTGATCTTGAGCCAGGGCCCTGTTGCATCAAATTTTCGATGGCAACTTTGCCATAAATGTTAACTACCATGGCAATATCACTCAACAGCCAATCTAATCAAGTTCAATGGAAGCTACCATTAATGACAAAGTTACTCTCTATGGTAATTTTTGTGCAAGGGGCCCAGAATCAGTGACCCTCTAAAAGAGACCACTGTTCTACCGCTGAGCTATCCCACCGCTGCACCGCAACCCTTGGGCTTGGAGGTGCACTAAGTCAAGGAGTATAAAAACACAAAGGCACTCTGAAGTAATAATATACAAATCCTTGTTTTGATGGGCTATTGATTGTGATTTAAAAAATGTGATAATGCAGAACACTGATCTAAATTGAAATAGATCAGGGTTAGACATCGGTCACACCAACGAAACCAACACCAAAACTGACACCAGATCGAACAAACGATTACATTACCCTGAATGGCCCAAACTTGGTCTGTTTGGAGTCGGTGTGAAGCTGGTTTGGAGATGTGACTGGGATATAGTATGTACATGTCAGCAGTCCAAATGTATAAATTGACAGTGTTTTCAAACACATTTGATATTTTTCTGTTAAATTTGTGGCTTGGGTGCAGTGTCCAGACTGGTGGGTTAGTATCGACAAGACGTGAACCAAGCCAAAATTGAAAAATTGAAATTGAGTGAATGAGAAAGCAACATTGTTGGTAAAAACTTTGTTGGTAAAAACTTTGTTGGTAAAAACTTTGTTGTGAGCTTTAATCAATTACATGTAGCTCAACAGATGTTGACAAGGTAAGGAACAAGAATCATTGCTTGTAACATTAACTATCTATGATGTTGTGTTAACGGTAACAGCTAGTACACCTTGACGAGGGACACAAAGATATCCATTACATAATGCCTGAGTAGGAGGCCAGTACAGGGCCAAAAACGAGAACAGCTACATAAGAATTGAGGACAGGTGTCAAAACACAATGGTCATTGATTAACTAATGATTATGTCCTCCTCTCTGTCTGTCGATCTGAAAGACAGACCTCTTGGGGATGCATGTCTGTCTCTTTTATCAAATTGATTTAAAGTAAATTGATGGATACAAAATGAGATGTCAGGATTTGATTCCCCCTATCCTTTATCTACCTTTTCTGTTGCGACAAAGTGCAATCTGCTGATGACATGGTTGGTTGGCGGTTAGTTTTAAAAGTACCTTCAGTACAAATTCATGTCATGCAATGTTAGCTTGCACAGTCACTTGGAACTACAGTACTCACAAGGACTTGCATTTTGTAACTTTTTTGAAAGCCTTCATTGTCAACTATATGATATACTTTTAAACACACTATCACTGATTCACCACTTTCACTATTTTCTTGAGAACATAAAAGTACAGTGAACTTGAATCATTGAATTGATAATGAAAGTGGTGAATCAGTGATAGTGTGTTTAAAAGTATATCAACGATTCAAGTTCACTGTACTTTTATGTTCTCGAGAAATATTTTGAAGTTTGTTGAAGATTAAGAAAAAAAAAACTTGATAGCATGTGGTACAGAGATACAGATCATCGAAAAGATTTTGATACAAAACATTTTTAGAACAATGAAAAAGAACAATGAAAAAAGAACAAAGCACAGCGCAAAGTCTGTTTAAAGTATCTGGTTACATTTATTGTTGTGATAGATATTTTTCCAATGACCTTGAGAGTGTTGTATTCATAAAAAAAAATGTTGCAGTGCTGTTTATAGATGTTACATGATTATAATGCTGTCACTCTTCAAGACAGATTGATGATTTCTAACAGAAATGGCAGACTGGTACAAAGTAACTAGAATGATATGTTTGATTCATGACTCAAATTTTACACTTTCTTTTGATGAATAAGATATGAAGTGGGTTCATTTCCACTCATCTCTGTTCAAACACAAAGTGTAAGACAACTACCGGTACATGTAACTTACTATTGTGTACTTTGATTCACGATTGAGATATCACTATTAAATTCACATGTTTAATGTCCACACAAACAAAGTATAATATATATTTCACAACCAAAACTAATTTGTAAATCAATTGAAATAAGAGCTTGTGATTGTGTAGGAATGCGGTTGGATCTTAATGAACATTTAGATTGTGTAGTGCCAAGACTTTTATACTGGAACCATTTATGATATCTTTAGCAAACAGTTTACCAATCGCCATTATATCATATCATATTGCACAGGAAGTTTTCCTTTCAAGAGCTATTGCATTTCCCATAAATACATCAAAGTTCTTTGCCAGACAATATGAAATATCCTTGACATCCTTTGTAGACCTAGTATTTTTCGAGGAACTTGGTTGTGAATGAAATAGTTTTAAGAGCGTTGTTTGCACTGTGATTATAATAAAGACCTTCTTGTGGGAGTGATTTGTTGATGACTTTGACCCTGATTGTTAAACCTCTCTGACCATGAAAATATTCATATTTGTGTTCAAACAATTACTTTAATATCCCAAGGGAAGTTTTTGTATATAAATACTTGATTTAAAAAAGGTCTTCTGAGGGGAAGGTTTTTATTTTGGAATTATGAACTGTTCATTTCTCTGGATAAGTGAGAGTTTCCCCCAAGGATAGCTTTCTTTCTGATGTTCTTTCCAGATTTGAAATATAATTCAATTATTAAGGTATCTGCCCCTTCAATCTATATTTTCTGTTGTGACTTGTGTATACCAGTAAGTTTTCCTCCATCTGCTTGCAGACAGCAATAAAATATTAGTATATTTTTCTGAAGGCTGACTTTCACACAATTATGTAGCAGCGGGGACAAAAATACATGAGGGCTTGATGTGTTTAGCCCCCCCCCCCCCCCCCCCCATGAAAAAAAAAACAAAAGAGCCCCAGAAAACACACACAAGAATCCTCATAAAAGTTGTATCCCCCCAAAGATGTCTTCTGTGTGTAAGTTGGGCTTCAAAAGAACATCTATCCTCCCCCTTCTTTAAAAACGTAAATAATATTTAAAAAAAAAACACTATTCTTTCTTCCCTGATTTGGAGGAATAGGGTGGCCTGCATGATGAAGCTTTAGATCTTTGAAAGAGAAGTCTTACTGCAACTTGGAGCTTTCATTTCATAGAGTTTGTCCTCTGCTTCACATCCAAGCTTCCTCTATGAAATTAAGTGGTTCCTGAATTGCTGTGAAATAAAAATGGTGAAAGTAAAAATGCTTACTTGCCCGGCTGGGTACCCCTTTCATGTATTATCAAAGCAGGGGTGATGAGAGACAAGGGGCTGTCCCTGCTTTCAGTGATATTTTTTGTAAATATAGAATGCATTCCGATGACTATGTATCATGCTTGGTCTCAAATTATTTCTGGCATGTGCATAGTATGTAGGCTCATTTCTATTGTGAGCTAACATGGTATATCAAAGAAATGAATTCACTACACCTCGTTTAGCCTGAAAAACATCTTTCCCTCGAATGAGGAGAAGCCAAACTTGATCTATTATGCATACAAAGAGACATATCAGGGATATTATTTAGAATGAAGCTGGATTTCTACAAGCTTTAGGTTCCATGTGCTGTTAATTATACTGTTGTATTTAAAGGGATGTAATTTCTCTTGATTCATGTATTATGTTTCTAATATTCCTCCACCAAAAGAATATATTGAAATGGGTTCATTAATCACTTGGGAAACATGTTTTGTTGGTGCATGTCTGGACCATAACATTTCGGTTTCTCATGATCTAATTCAATTTATATTGGAAAGGAAAGGGTCAATGGAACATCATAATAAATAATCTAGTTTTCCAAAGTCATTTATCTAACATCTGTCTTTGACTTGTCAAGTAAAACCTTAATCATGAGAGTGAAACTATAATCAAGAACATTACAATTCTTAATGTATTGTTCTATAAATTATTAATTTCTAGAACAATACATTTAAAATAGACATTGATCAAGTACATTATCAGAAGGGGTAATCATGATTAGTCTGCTTACATTTAATTTCTTGTTCTATGATGACAGTATAACAAGAATAGCTTCTCAAAAGATGTTTTTTTAGAACAAATTTCATGTTCGAAAGGAACGAATCTACGCAGGATAATAGCTAAATTATGTAAATAGATTTTGGTATAGTGAACTGAACCCAAGGGTTAAATTCAATAACAAATTAGAATGATTAATTTCATTTTGAGATTTTGGTGTGCAAGCATTAATCCTATGAAGAGGATAGAAACTTGGAAGTGTCTGATGTATCATTAGAACTGATTCATTTGAAACAATTAGTGATTCCATTATAAAACGCATCTGTCCTTTACTGATAAATAGATTGCAAACCAAACTTCTAATTGTCTCACTCTGAGTTTATTCTTTATTTTCAGTACCATTTACAACAGGGGCAGATCACTGCTCCCCCCCACTTTTTTTTTTTTTTTGGGGGGGGGGGAGGATGTTGAGGCAAATTTAAAACAACTATACTATTAATGATGCATTTTTTGTATTGCTTTAGGTATGCCAGTTGTACTTCAAAGGAGAATGGGGGTGGGGGGGGGGGCAACAATTTCAAAAAGTGGAAACAATTGATCAGGCTTTTTTGTTGTTGTGTAATTAGGTGAAGCTCATTAGGTTTCAAAATAGGGCTCGGGATGGATATGCCTGCCTCCTAAATTCAAGGCTGATTAAGAACCATTAGAGCATCGCCTTGGTGGTATCAAGATCAATCCTGATCATGGCATTTTATACTTTTTAGAAGAATAGCTTGAAGTGTCCATTTCATTAAATAATTAATAAGTTGTTGATTACTCAGCATCCTGTGTCGGCTATTCTTGTGTCGTCGCCATAGGGACAGAGGAAGTGGGTAGTCCTAGGCCTAACATTGTTGAGGTTCGCAGTTTGTTTCCCACCTGCCCATGTAAGCCGCTTTCAAGTACTCACTGTATAAAGATAAAATTCAAGAAAGTACTTCTAAGAACCACTTTGCGATTGTTATCATGCAATCATTACAAGTTATGTTATGGTTGAACTTTAAGCCAAACAAATAAAAAGGAAGTGGAAAAAACTTGATGAAAATCTTGTTTCCTGAAAATAAAATTTTATTTTGATTGCAGCCAAGATTGATTGTCTTAAATGGTTTATGCTTTCCACATCACTGTCAGTTGAGTAATTTGATGAATATCACAGAAATAGGAATCGGCTATTAGAAGCCCCCCCCCCCCCCCCCCTCCCCTGTAGTGTTTGTGGGAGTATCGCAGGAAAATTAGTACAGTGACCTGATATTGATTACATATGACTTGGAGCTATTTTCTCAACTTAATTTTAAGGCCAAGGTCAAGGATATTTTCTAGGTGTAAAGTTTCAAGAAAGCGATAATTCAACTCCATTGGAGAAGGGAAGGGAGGGGGGGGTCCAATAGGTTGATGAGGGGTTTAGTATGACCCAGTTTTTGAGGGATTCAGAGTTTCAGACATTATCAATCAAGCAGTGGTAGTGTATCCTATTTTGAAATGGGTGGAACAACAATGAAACTGATTATTAAAGAGGCCAGGTATGTGCATGACCCCCTTTCTTAAGAGTTTTCATATGACCAATGATAAGGATGGAGCAGTAATTGATTAGGATTGATTAGGGGGCCTCATAGAAAGCCTTCCTATTGAAGCCACCAGGAGTAATTTATGTGATATTGAAAAGGTGGAACAATAGAGTTTATGAGGGGGCCTGGTAGAACCCCCTTCCCATTTCAGACAATCATTAAGCCATCATTAAGCAATCAGTAGTATTTTGTCTCATATATAAATACAGTAAGGGTTGGAATAATAGTATTTCCATACCCCTTCTTATGGAATTTTTACCGTTATCAAGCCCCCCCCCCCCCCCCCCCCCCCAGTGGTATAAATGCATTATTGCGCTGGAAAGGGTCTAATAATTGTAGTCTAGGGGCCTGTTAGGACCCCTTCCTATGGATTCAGACAGATATCAAGCCACCAGTATCTCGTGTTGATAGGGGTAGAAGAATGGTTCATTTGGGGTGTGGAATGCATGACCCCCCTTCTCAGGGGATCAGACAGTTGTTGGAGCCACCACCAGGCCATTATTCATACATAGTCATAGGGTACAGACGAAGCCTGACGCAGGTGTCTCATAAGCCTCATGATTGTAATTCAAGGTCAAGTCTACTGTATTGTTCTTACCACGTAGACTTCTTATCAACTGATAATGTTAGTCAGCTACAGCAGAAAGACAATCAAAAATGAAGAAAAAACTGAGAAATTATGTAAATCTCCTACATCTTGTACCTTTTGTGTTTTATGTTTTATGATAACCTGCATACACATGTACACTGTAGTTGTTTGATAAAAAATTCCTTATTCTTGTATTTTTGTATTTGTATTTGTGTTGCTAATAAATGATTAGTTTCACCCTTTTGCCATCATAAGCCCAAAATATAAATGTTGTTTTTATCTATGATACCAACAGAATGAGTGGAATTACCGGTATTTAGAATGTTTAAGCTGAAAACATTCCACGTTCCATTCCATTGCTGTCTTTCTCCTATGTCATACATGACTAAGAAGGCGTAAAGCATCACGCTTTTATCAGGATGTTTTCTTGAAGGATACACAAACATTGTCTTTTTATTTGGGGAGAGAGAATGTAAAAAGACGTCATTCAACCAAAGAACAATGTGGAGTTTTTAGACCATGAAAGCTGTTGGGTGGTGGAAAGTGGAGTGTTTAACTGTATGCCCCTAGCTTATCATAATGATGTGAACATTGTGCAAATTGTACACATCTTTCTCGCACTGATATATTTTTAGATAATGAGTGTAACTATAACCCTGGTGTTAACGATCACTGAGAGTTCCATAGTAATTTGTAAATGACGGTCCCGTGCATAGGACATAGCACGTCCATAGGACATAGCACGTCCTTGGTCCAGAAAACAGTCACAATTGAAGGTGATAATCGAAAGAAGATCTGGGTAAATGAGGGAAATCATTTGGTAACACATGCATGTCAAGGCTAGGAATGTGAATCATTACAGAAAAGTACATTAGAGAGGTAGATAATTTACTCATCCAGAGAAGGTTTCATTTTATGTTCTAAGGTCCTAATCAATTTGATTTTTGTATAGAGTTTACTCCCTTTTGGTTCTCAGCTGACATCTTTTTTAGGTCCAACTTCAATGGCTTATATTATACAAATAACGCACGGCCCAGAGTGCAATAGCGGTGAATGCAGTACGCGCGAGGTTTCTTTAGATTGGTGCCGCTCTGTGCAACGAGCCGCTTGCGGCGAGTTGACATTGCGAACCATCTGAAGAAACCGAGCGTTTACTGCATTTAAGTTTTGCACAACAGGGTCAAGTGCGTTATTTGTTTTATAAAATAGCGACACAAATAGCAACAAACGAAACTTTAGATCTAATAAGTTAGAGTCTACGAGAGTTTGATCTAGATCTAGATCTAGAGTTATGTTAGTTCTACTTCTAACTGTTAGACTAAGACCTTGCAGGCTTACCAAAAAGTCAATGGGATTCATTGCCTTGATTAAAAATAAAATCCATACAGTGGGTCTAGAGACGAGTCTACATCAGACAGCTGAAATTCCTGGCTTCATTATAAAATCCAAAAGTCAAAACAGGCCTAAATCCAAGGCAAAAGTAAAATAAAATTTTGCTTTTTAATAATACCCCGCTTGCCGCTCTAGCTAGCTAGCTAGAGCTAAGCTACGCGTACGTTGCGCTGGGGATCATGGTGGAGCGTACAATATTAGCTACGCGTAGCCTACAATAATTGCAATGCACTCGAGGGAGCGCGTACTACACGTACGCGCGCGCACTGGATCTCCATGGTCACGCGTACGCACCGTGCAATATAACTTTTTACTGCGCTTTTTCTGCACTCATTTCTGCAAAATCGTGCTTGCATCAAAAATTTGTCAATGCCATGTGACGCGTATTGACCAATCATGATGCTTAAAATACTAGAGCCATTTTATAATAAAAAATATACAGCCTTTATCAGGCTAAATAAAACAAGTGTTGAGTTTTCACTGGTAGGCTATTCAATTAAGGTCTGCAATATATATTTACATGTATTTCAATTAAAAAGAATAGAACATTGTGACAATTATTTTCATAGAAGGCAGCACTTAATAAGTTAAATTTTGTCCTATTCTTTATGAAGAGATATATATTATTTGGGTTTTATTTCAATTGATCACTTCCCTTTAAAGTAGCCATTTTATCTTCTTTTGAAATGTTTAAAGTCATTCAGCATGTAATCCCAAATTCCCAATAATAAATGTCAATACTGTTTGCCAATAGATGGCAAAACTGACAAGCTAGCAAAGTCTGTCAGCAAAACCTGCGTTTAAAACTGTATCCAAAGAGGCACTAGCTATAGTGGCGTGAATAATCCCTCAGAAAATGTGCAGAACCGGTAGTGATTTGGAGCGGAAAAAATCTGGCTTTATGAAAGAGCCAGCATCCCATTCAAGAAGACTTTCTCTCTCTTTTCCTTTCTGGCCAACTGTATGGAAGACTTACGGTTGGTTTAACCCATACAATACACCACTTGTATCAAGAAGAATAGTCGTCTAAGAAGGCAAGAGGTTGAGGAAAAGAATGGAGGCTTTAAAAAGCAATAAATGCCAAGTACCTGTAAACAGGGTGGTAGGAGGGAGGGGCTGCTGATTGAAAGACGTGCAGAGTCAGAGAGCCAGGAAAACCCACCAAAACAACTTTGTATCCATCTGTAAATGTTGAAAGTGATTCTAAATATCTAATGAACTTCATTCACTCACATTATGATTGTGTACCAAGTAGGCCTGAAGTATCTCTTGTAAGACAATCCTAAACTTTGAATTTGATAGCAGTGGTGCTCTGTTTAAAGCAGGTTATATTTCTTTGGCTATTGGTATATGCTTAAACTACAATATCCAATTTTTGTTTGATCAAGTATAAAGTTTAATACTCAATTTGTTAAATGCAAAATAGCATTTCCTGGAGTAATAGTTCAGAACTATTGGATTGTCTTTTTGCCACAGGGTAAAAGTTTATGGAGAGCACTGGTTGACAATCTGAGTTCATATGTACTTTTGGAAGGTGTGAAAACGATTTCCTGTCGTTTACGTGCTACCAATGTTATCACTCTCTGCACTTTTTCTCCTCAAACTCCATTATCTTTATTTTGACGAATCCTGCTTTATCTCAATCGGCAAACCCTGAAGAAACAATGATTTGACAGAAGCCTGGAGGGTGAAAAGGACATGGATATTTGTAGTTTCTGTTTCTGAATTGCTTGTAGATGTCAGAAGTCTTTCAAAATATTAGCTTTTTAAAGCATCATTTCCTGTTTTATCTCTTTTGTTTGGGGTAGCTTGAGATAGCCAAGGTAAAGAAAGTTGCGAGTGAAATATGACATTGAAAGTAAGTTTTATATGGAGTTTTGTACATCTGCCAAATTAATGCTGTAGAAAAGGAGGTAAAAAATAGCAAGTTATACTAGCATTTCTTGCAATTTCAGTTTAGTCTTCTGAATGCATAACTTAAGACAGATCAACAGTCTACAGCACAAAAAGCAAATCAATCAAACTTTGACAATGAATCAATGAATTGGGGAGATTTAAACTTGTTATTTTTTCTTGTATGAAATCGCCATGCCAATTACAAAGACCTTTTCATTAAATTTCATGTTCATGGAAACATTGAATTGATTGATTGATTGATTTTTATTCGCCAAGCTTCCAACATACAACAATACAAGAATAACAGATCAAAATTAAAGATGAAGTTGAGTTCTGGTCATGCGATAGCATTGTGAAAGAAACGGTGTGGAACCGACCAGAAAAGGTTGATCATCTAGCATATCAGAATTTTTGTGTATTGCAAGGTTCTGGAATCATCAAAATGATAAGAAATTTGGCCAAGTCTCGGTAAAGTTACAAACACTGTACACAGAAAGATGTATATGGGACTACACGAACACGTGGCGTAAAAAGCCGGCCCCCGATTTTTACGATGTTACATGCATATTTAGAATATGAAGGCATTTGAAGAGCCATGCTTTTCAGGGAACATGTCTTATCTGATGTTCTTCCACACTTGCATAATAAGAATGAGTAACGCTCACAAATTATTTTTCACCTCTTCCCAGAACTCCACCTTCTCTTTAAGTCAGCTTGAACAGGTTAACCCACGAAAGCTCAAGAGCTTATTTCCAGTGGAATTATTCTCCTTCCATGCATAATTTTCTGATCACATTGAGAACAAATCTACTTTATTCAATAAGATATGAATATCTCCTGTACCTCACATTAGTGACTTTTTAAGTAACCTTGCCATACCCATCAATCCTGATTTAATGTTTTTGTCTGTCAAGTAATGGGTCTATATATGAAAAAGTTGCTAGAATGATTTAATGCAATTCGTCATTCTGAATGACCTCAATGACCTGAGAGCTATAACATTATCCTCTTTGCCATCTCAGGTTCCTCTTCATGTCTTCAGTTCATCTTAAAGGGATCGTTTAACAATGTTAAATCTGAGATACACGACCCTACGTGTTATCAGTGTCTGTGATATGGTGTAATATTAAAGCCCTAAAGAAATTGCGCTTCAAAATGATCAAGAAGTGCCTCAAAAAGTAAATATCTTTGAGTGACCGGTTTTACCATACGCGTTTTCCCCAATAGACTGTAGTGTTATGAAAACCGTCAGGCGAACGGTTTTCAAAATTTGTAATTCCAATCATAAATATCTTGATAATCAAACAGGCGATCGGCTTGTAAAAGTCATGGGGTTCCTGACTGACCTAAAGGTTTATAATTATCATTGCATCATGAGCTAAATCCATAATTTTGTTTCAGAATCTGAGAGAAAGTTACCGGATCCCTTTAAAACTGGGCTAACCCCTTTATTTTCAGTGAAAGTCTTAAAACGGGCAAATGGTTTATGGCTGGAAACAAAATTCTAATACCATACAGAGCTTTTGTTTTCTTTTTCTGAGTGTCTGCTTTCTGTTCTGTGTGAAAGATTGATGAAAGAAATTGCTGGATATGATCATATTTTGTTCTTTTCGTATAGCCATAGGCTATCAAGTTGATTCCAGGAAGTATACATTGTATCATCTGTTTGGAACCAAAAGGGCGTAACTCTATGAAATGATATTAGTCAACATCCTTCTGGCTACAAAGAGATGATATAAATTTTCACAATGACATATATTTCATACAGATAGAAATGAAAAAGAATGAGATGGAATCAAAATATTAATAGACTCGTTTACTAAACTGAAACTAAAACTTTGCCCTCCAATTAAATTGATAGATCTTGGTATTAGCACTGCTAATTGATTCTATTCAATCACATGAACACTCAATTAATAAGTCCATTGAAATTCTCCACTCATGGGATTGATGATTGCCTTTGTCAGCTATAAGCTGTTGTTTAAAGGGTTCCAAAACAAGATGAAACATACAATGAAATGTACAGCTGTCCCAAGTGATATACATGTAGTAACGCTTCGCTGCACATCAGCGTTAAGAGTTTCAGGAAATATGATATTACAAAGGCTCGGTGAGATATCACAGGGTAAACTGCCGCAAAAACACACACAACAACAATAACAAAACAGCTGTATTTTTTAAATGTGTACCGGTACATGAAAGGAACCCGCTTGCAAACAAAGGTCCTACACATAGACGTAGTCACTAAGCTCTGTGATATAAGATAGAGAAATATGAAGTGTATTTTACTTTAAGTCATCATGCCTTCAAAATCATACATCTGATGCTCACTCAAAACATAAACAGATTTGCATTGATGAAAACGTCTCTAGTTCCCACCCAGCCAATCAGAGCTAGTGATTATGCTTTGATGAGGTAAATTGACACACGCACAGATGGAGTCATAGATCTGTATCTATTGTCCCATCTCTATTAGAATCTTGGTACCGGTAGTTGTGAAATCATTGTATCTGCTGTACTGTTGTTAACCAGTTTAAACAAACTCGTCTGCCCTCTAGCAATGTTGTGGTATTGCTCGGTAACTTTTGATGGTCTGACAAATGTTATTTGTTAACATTGCTTTAACTGTGTACTTTTCATGTGCTTAGACAATTCCATTATGCATCTACTGAAATGAATATGTATGCCATTGTGATGTAAAATCATATACATATTCATCATAGTTGTGTGATCTTACTCTTCATTCAAAGATAATAGGAAACCAGGAGGAAAATATCCTGTTTTCAAAATCACACATCTGATGCTCACTCAAAACATAAACAGATTTGTATTGATGAAAGCGTCTCTAGTTCTCACCCAGCCAATCAGAGCTAGTGATTATGCTTTGATGAGGTAAATTGACACACACACAGATGGAGTCATAGATCTGTATCTATCGTCCCATCTCTATTCAAGATCTTCTTGCCTGAGCCTGAGGCACACACACACACACACACACACATATTAAAGCATGAAGCCATTCCTATCATGCTATCTCTTTCTTTCATCTTTCCCTCCCTCCCCTCCTCCTCCATGCATGGTCTTCATCCATCGCAGTCTTGCAGGCAGCCTTCGGAGAGATCGACACAGAGAAGAAGGGGACGATAGAGACCGGTCTGGTGCCACAGCTGATCAGCAAGCTACTCGGAGACGCATCCCTCAAGAAAGGCTCCCTGCTCCAGCTACGAGCCAACACCAAGGCAAAGAACGGTGAGTGATAGCTTGCTGCTAGGCGAGGTTTGGGGTGGAATGAGATGAGAGTAGTCTGCAGGCACAGACTCTAATATAACACTAAACCTTAATTCTTAAAGCATTAACGATATAGACCGGTAGTGGTAAAATTGCGGTTCAAGGGTTTTGGGTGCAAAATATCCATTCAATATTGTTTAAATATTGCCTTCAGAGGTTTAGATGGCAATACTTCAACCTAAATTCGCAACAAAGCAGATATACATGTACCATATTTGCCGGGATTTGATCTCTTGCGTACAAAAAAAAAATGTTGATGTGACTAAAATCACCGCCTTAAACCGCTCGGCCATCACGCACTGATACCATATACTGCAGTTTTCTGTTATGTAGTCATTGAAATGGATTGAAAATGGTGACTTCGCGTGCTGGATGCTTCGCGGCAGCTCCGATAAACGGGCCCTTCTTTTACTTTTGCAATGCCTTGGCACGAACTTAGATCAAAATCTATCGGCAGATGTTGTTTATGGAAGTTTATTTTCGTCTTCATGTCAACAAAGCAAGATAAAATTGTCGGGAAGATGTGTGGAAATGTATAGTTATTGTACCGTTCGTAGATCTAGTCCCATATGTACAAATTCGTGCTGGTTAAGTCCCATATGTACAAATTCGTGCTGGTTTTGATTTTTTTTCTGTTTCGCTGTAAAGTCCGCACCCCGACTTTGTGATATTTTCTCTTTCAAAAATACTGCGGCCTTTACGCAGGCAAATACGGTATATGCCCAAATGTTCAATGTTGAAGTGCATTTGCGATATCCAGGCCGGATCGATATAATAATTTACCAAATATATCCATTAGTAGGCGGTTTCCTGGCAAAATTTGTATCATCACGTATTTATAGTCAAAACATATATTCTTTCACATGATTGGTAATAAGAGCTTCCATATCAATTTTTGAGAGGGGGGCGTTTCCAATACTGATCTATACCTTTAAGGCATAAAGCTGAGCCTAGCTCTGTCAGTCCCTGGCTGTGCAAAGCCTATGGTGTGCAATTGACCGTGCAGTCACCATAGTCTTACAGTTGCAGACACTGTTAAGCACATCGACTGATAATGATGTGTGCCTGCAAACTAGGATGGGAGGGATGAACTTGACTGGAATGATGCGAGTCATGGGAGCAAAGAATGATACGTGCACAGCATGATACTAACAGAGACTGATAGCTCCCTGCATTCTGCGGCATTCTACTCCATGGACCTCTCTGCATTCTGCTCCATGGGCTATCCATACCATCTTTTATCATCTCTGTTTATGATTTATTATCTTCCCCTGTACTTCATGCCTATATTATCTTCGCTCGCTACTCTATCACAAGCCTGTTTAGCTTTGTTTACTACCATCCCTCCCATCTCCCTGCTACCATGCTATGCACAGCAAAATGTGCCTCTGTCTCACAACTCTATGTTTATGAGGAAGGGCTATGTCAAAAGATGGTACCGGTATATTTTTTCGTAATTTCCGGGAGATAGGGGATTCAATGACTTTCTGAATTAGGGTAGAGATGCATTTCTGTTTTCAATAGAGGTGAAGTAGGCAGTCATAATTGGTAATAAAGTTATGCATTGTGACCCTCCTCATCTCAACACAATAGAGAGATCGATAGAAGTAATTTTTTCAAAAGTCAAGGAAAGGAAAGGGTATTGAAATTGTGACCAGATGATATTGATGTTAATTTTTCCATAATTATCTCAGGCATTTAGGGCAAAAATCTGCAGACACTATTAATTTTGTATTATTTTATCAATAAAAACAAAAACATGCAGTGGATATTGTACTGTATATAGGCTCACCAGGCTCTTGCCTAATACTATACTGGTATTAGGAGGGACCAAAGTAGGTCAGCTATTACAGTAAGCCAAATTTTGCATTAATAGTTACGTGTTATATAAATTATTAAAGCCTCTGTAGTCTTACCTAAATCTTAAACATGCATCTTCATTGTGTTGAGATGGCAGTTATTAATAAATATATATCAAGGTTCTCTGTAGAGAGACATTGCAGTTTTCTGTGGGTTAATTTTAGGATATGCTTCTAGCTTCTAGATATTGATATTGATAGTGTTTGTGGAGCTCATGCACTTTGTAGTAAGGTCATTTTGAAGTTCATATTTTCTCATAACTGTCAATCCTAAGTCCTAACCCAGAGTGCACTCCCCTTCTATGCGAATGTAATATCTTAAATTTTCCATTGGCATATCTAGCTTGTAGTCGGTGTATACATGTACTTCCCCATTCAAAGGCCTGGAATAGGAAATCTGTAAAATGTTCATAGGGTTTCTTCAGCTCATCCCCAAATGTTTGTCTTACCAAGTTGTAGATAGGGATGTTATGTCTGACAAAATGTCCTGTTAATAATCATAATTCATTAAATGTTTTGTTTGATTGGATTTCTCTGACACTCTGACTTATGAGTGATTTTGTTTTGCTAAGAATAGCATCCTTGCTAAATCAATTTGATATTCCTCTACGTACGTTTGACCACTTTCATGTATATCCCAGTGTTATTTTATGACCAGCCGTTTACTTCATATCTTTAAACTTGCAAAAAGCTGAGGGTACCCCAAGGTTTTGATCTTGCTTCTGTTGGATAAATGTTTTTAAATTGAAAGGCTCTCTTGGTAGCGAATTCTAAACGAATGCCATGTGTGAGAGGCCCCCTGATACGGTATTTCAACACAGACCATATTGACAATGTTAAGCCCAACCAGGAGTCCATTTCTGTCAGAAATTATATAGGAATGAGAAACAAGAAGAAGAGGCCTTATTGTTTTCACTTTTCTGTATATTTGTCATACAAAAGCTTGGAATAAAATGTTAAAACATTAGAATTCCAAATTGTTGATGAGCTATGCATGAGACCTTTTCCCCATTTTCTATATACATGTACATGTATTCTTATGGTTAAAAGGGGAACAATTACTTCCAAGTAATGTTGATTTTTGGGTGGAAACTTCATAATCATTATCATATCCAGTGAATTAATATCAAGAGAATTTTATGAGATTGTCAGTCTCTATAGGCGTGTCTGCACTATCTCGAGATTGCCAAATATCCAGCTATTTTGAACTATCCCGATCGAAACTATCCAGCTATTTGCGTCTTCATTAGACCGAAGTGGCAAATTAGCTGGATAGTTGGTCGGGATAATATCCCAAGATATCTCGGTCTAGTTTGCAAAATATCCTTCTATTTCCGAACTAGCGGGATAGTTTGCGACCGTCTTCATTAGACCGAAGTACGGAGTCAATTATCCCGATCCCATCATGCACAACGATTTCCGGTTCGCACATGCGATCTATACCGCTCAGCGCTGACCTCGCAACCACTGACCTCGAGTAAACACGGAAAACCGCAAACTAGACCGAGATATCTTGGGATATTATCCCGACCAACTATCCAGCTAATTTGCTACTTCGGTCTAATGAAGACGCAAATAAGCTGGACAGTTTGCGATCGGGATAATTCAAATAGCTGGATATTTGGCAATCTCGAGATAGTGCAGACACGCCTTATCTATTATTAAATTTTATTGCAGGGGCCCTCAGGGAGAACAGTATTAATACTAATGAGAATACCCTGGGTAAACAAGACATATTATTACATATAGATTCATGTTTCACACAACCTTCAGGAATGATTTTTATATATATTTAAAGCTCTAAAGTGTTGGGAGCCCAACAAATTTGATGGCAAAATTTCACTTACATGTAAGCTGTATCATAATGTGAAAGAGGATGTCATTTAAGACACATTTCTTCAAGGATTTTCAGAACAAATGAAGTTGAATATTGATGAACGAATACAAAATTGTAATGTTTTTGCGTACAACAGAAAACCCAAATTATGTATTCTTTTGGGGGAAATCTTTGCAGAAGTGTGTATTAGATGATATTCTCTTTTACATTGATATAATTTTAAGTGAAATTTTACCATCAAAGTTTTGGTAAATTTGGGGCTCCCAACACTTTAGAGGGGCTTTAAAAGAAGTTTAATTGTAACTTTGAATAGATTCAAACATGTGCACACCAGGAATGTAGAGCTTTCCTTTCCCTCACACCTTTCAAAATCTCTGTGACAAGGCATGATGAAATCACTTGAGTAGCAGTGCTTAGGAGAAATTTGAAGAGGGATATCAAATCACTATATCTTCCTTCACTCTAGGCCTGTTTTCATCAGACCCCGCTATTTTCAGATTGGGGATATTACTCGAAGCTCGAAATTGCATCTTCACCAGATCGATACACTCATCACAAACTAGCTCGGACAGAGACTAATTAGCCCGCTATTTCTCAAATAGCGGGCTATTTGGAAACAAGACCAAGATTTCTCGTGATATTTTCTCAACCAAATAGCCCGCTAATTGCAACTACGGGCTGATAAAGATGAAAATTAGCTGGCTAGTTAAAATAGCAGGTTATTTTGCTACTTCGGTCTGATGACGACAGGCCTTTTGAGCTCTATCAAGTAGAACTGTTGACAATCCCCACTTAGCACCAATGCAGCAGTGAAAGTTTTTGACTACTTGGATTTTAGGTTCCTCAGATGGTGTCAATTGTTGAAGTTACTCTCTTTAATTTGTGGGAGTAATCACGAAGTATCTAACCCAAGTGATGGGGGAGGTGGGCGGGGATGTAACCATGTGGAAAGGAAAGATATGGAATTAGTGCAAAATCTTAATTTACAAAAACATATGTACATGTACATGTACAATGTTTAATCTCCTTCAATCTTACATCAGGAAAAATAGACTACTAGCCTGTTGAGCTACATGTACGTTAAGTTTAATTTTTCAGGAGAACAATATGCTTTGCTGTTGGAAAAATATATATGATATCATACCTTATATCATATGCCTATAAAAGTACACTCATATTTAGCTAGAGAAAAAATTCTTCTAACATTAATGTTGTTTTTGTCTAAAAAGTAACACAGCTGTAGTATAATGCAGTATGGATGGGTGATGTTTTTTATGTTTCTTTCCAGAAGAAATATCTTATGATAATGTGTTACATGTGGGAGACTGTAATTGGTTTGAATCTGCAGAAATGTTATGTTGAGCAGGCAGATATACATGGATAGATAGGCTTGTTTCAAGGCAAAAAATAAATGTTTCAGAAAATTTGTGTAATCAATGACCTTGCTTGTAGAAATTAAACGAGGTAATGAAGATGCGAAAGTCTATAAATTACAAAGTCTTTTTTCCCAGCAGTATTTCACATTTTCAAGTGAAGATTAAAGCATTTAAAATACATCTATATTTTTGTTAAACTGCCCAGAAAAGAAAACCTTGTAAAAGTTGTATTTTGATAGTACCTTAAAATTGCTTTAGCTTCTCTATCTACATGTATATACACATGTATGTTTACAAAACACAGAGTCTGAAAATGTTCATTATCACCTACCAATTTCATTAATTTCATTTTTTGTGGGGTGGGTGGGGGGTGGGGGAGGCAATTAAGCTGTTGGTGTATCTTCTCTTTTGATTTATATAAAATACCCAATTTGATTAGTACCTTTAAACTCTATATCAATGAGATGGGGAAAAAAATCTGCTTCAGCCTTGGAGCCAGGCTACCAGTCGGGATGCAGTCCACATGTCTTGAGGTGCTTTGTGGTCATCCTATGACAATCTCATTTCCTCCTCGATTCCTGGGAGACGGGATGATGCTCCCACTCCTAGGTTTTCTTGGACTTCTGCGGTAGCTGGGCTTAATCCAAAATTGAAAGATTGGTAACTTATGGTGGCTGGCCTGAATGAATAGAGAGAGAAAGAAAGAGAAAAATGGACTTTGAAGATGGTAGCCATGTAGCAATGTCCTTATAAGGGAGCAGTTAAAAAAGATGGAAACATCTTGGGAGTTGACATTTTCTTGTGAGCTACATGTACATTATAGTTTTTCAATTTCTATATTTATTCTTTGTTAAACGGGAGTGCTTTCAAAATTTTACAGGATAATCAGGAGGGTGTGCACCGACAGCAAAAAAAATTGATAGTCATTGTTATGAATTTGGATGTCTTTCAATAAAGATTATTTTATTATTCAGGAGAGATATTATCTTTCTAACCTATGTGACCTCTAATACAGTACTCATTGAGCTACAAAAAGTCACGTAGCTCCAATACAGTTTTTCTTGCACTTAGACATTGTATTATGATTTATGGGGTATAAAAAAAGTATGAGATATACTGGTAGGTACAGGTTTATATATGGAACCACCCGACTACATGTACCAGCAGATCGTTTTGATTATTATAAAGATATTTATGGTCTCTACATGTACATGCACATCTGCAGGGCCTATCTGTATAACATTAAGATTAAATGTGCTTAATTTTATATAGATTACTAGGAGAAATCATTAGACTGTAGTGCTGTAAGACACAAATGTGTATGAAGTGATGGTTGTACCGCTTTGTGTGAAAGGGCCTATAGTGAATGGGCTGTGCAGTTGATCTTCAGACATTAAGCAATCTTGATTCATTTGTGGATATTTCAAAGGAACTGTTGGGGGATCATTGATTGTCTCACCTATGCATGGCAATAATTCATCAGCAGGCTAAATATTTCTAGAATTATTCTGCAGTAAGTACGTTTGATGGAAAAAAAAGTGATATGAATACTGTATAATTAGATACTTTCGCATAAATTAAATGTATCCAGAATTTTGTGAGTCATTTAGATTTTGAACGTCTCATGAGATTATATTATTCAATCACAACTAACGCTACACTGACATTTGGAACTCACAAAAAAAAATTTGCCATGAAAATCACTCTCGTTTCCCAATTATGGGAGTTTCATGTTGCAAAAATGTCTGGTTTCACAATGATGTCTTATTACAACTTACAACGTTGTGACTGAAGTACTGCATTCCTTGAAAAATGTTGAAACACTGATGATAATTCTCTTTTTTTGATGCAGGAGTTGTACAGTTCTCAGAATTTGTTACCATCATGTCGGAGACGATGTCACAGACGACGGAGTGGGGTGCCCTCAAGACCGAGATCAACGGCTATGTAGGGATCGACACCATACAGGAACAGATCAGGAAGAAGGCGCTGAAGAGGGGTTTTGATTATAACATCATGGTTGTAGGTAAGATCAAGTACACTTAGGCCAGTCATATAAAGCCTTATAGAGTACCGAAGCATCATAAAAATCTATTTTTAGAATTTCTCAATTTTTTTTTCATTTTCCGAAAGAGCATAAAAAATAATGTCCAAATGTCGAAAGCCAATTAAATATATGTTAAGTACTGGCTGAGATATGACCATCTGAATAAAAAGATTTCCTATAGGAGCTCAGTGTTATTTTGCTCTAGTTTGTAATGTTATGAACCAACGCTCTATATACATGAGCTAATTATCTCACTCCTATCTTTCAACAATTCTATGTTCCAATGCCTCTATATTTCAATGCGCCTATGTTCCAACACAAGCTACGCGTATGTTTCATAGGTGTCAGTCTAAAAAAACTTAATTCTCCACATGGAACATTGCACTTTTGTATCAAAGGGTTATGGGATTATATAGATGTTGGAACATTGAATATGGGATCACAGTGCTATCAGAACATGGTGCCGTTATCAAATGCCCCTTGAAAGTTAGTTATATCAGAGGAAAAAGGAGGAAAAAATAATGTCTAGGGTTTCTTGAAGGCTCCTTTTCACAGGAAGGAAGGAATAGGGTATGGGTGTGCCACTTCTTTTGTTGCACATACAAAAATACTTAATATTTGCAGTTTGTATTGTGTCCACACTACTGAATGTTGCACCATTGTGACAAGGATTCAAGGAGCTGACATACATATGGATGTTGTTAAACTGTTCATTGAACACCTAACGAAACACACATCCATCTTCAAGGTTGTTGTTTAAGAAATAGGATTGATCTACAACAAGTGTGAACATGATCACGTTCATGATCTTTCATCTTTAAAGTGCTAAAGTGCATTTAAACCAAGTTCAATCAATTTACAAAGTCTGATTGTAAAAAAAGAAGGCTCTAAAGAAATCATCCGTTTGTATATACATTACCGGTAGATCAGAAACTTATATTCTGTTATTTTTTAAAATCTGAATTTAAAACGCCATCAAATAATATTGAGGTTATCAGTACAATGCTATTTTAGCTCTGAATGAGAGAAGGCCATCAAAAGACAAAGTAAATGCAGCAAACCTTCTGCATGATATACAACACATTTTAGAATTACTTTAAGCCATTTTTCATTGTCAAAATTAAAGTTCATAATGTATAATTAGCTTTAAATTGAAAGAACCAGGTCATATCTTCATCATCCCCAATTTTGATATAGACTAAAGATGTTGTTATGAAATTGGCTCGTAAATAGAGCAACATTATCTTGCTCTAACTTTTTGATTATTAAAACCGGTATGTACCCTGCCCAGCCTATTTATGTAAATGTGTTGGGAATTAGTCCTCCTTTTGGCATAGCATAATGCTTATCATTGTAAAAAAAGCTTTTGATATATGACAAGCAAGGGTGAAAGTGGATAGATTAGGTATTCACTATTCAATTACACCCAAGACTCCATAGTGAAAAAAAGGAAACTCATGAAGGCTTTCTAGGTGGAGTCTTCTTCCCCCAAAAGCATCAAGAAGACTTCATGAGGACCTTCCCCCAGGGCAAATTAGCAATAATGAAATGAATAGAAAGGGGCTCGAGGATTAAACATGGTACATAATTGCTCAAATTCATCACTTTTAGGGTTCTCACCACAAGTCCCTGGGTTTATAATTTGATGATAGGAAATCCCTGAATCTTGACAACAGAGAACGATTCTGTTCCAAGGGAAATCTTTAGAATTATAAATAAGTGAAATCAGTGTAATGGGCTTTCTCTTTTTCCACTAAATTTAGTCCTGATTCACTGATTGTTCTCCTCTTCACAAATTGATGCAGAGAACTTACCTGATTGAACAAATTCTCTGTCCATTCTTCATGTTCCGATTGAATGTGGATGCTTGCTTGCTTGAAGTGGGCTTCATAGGAACATGGTGAAAGGCATCCCAAGGTCGTTCACCTGATCACCCTTTTTTTCGCCTAAAAAGCAGTAGTAGACAAAGTAACAACATTTGATAGTAATCTCTTAAAGAATTGACAGTTTGACAAGGCTATCTCTTCTTTCTTTCTCTCTCTCTCTCTCTTTTGATGGATGTTCAGAGGAAATCCTTACAGTCAAATGTTTCTATGATTTCTTTGCGAGTTGCTATACTGCAGAAATTTGTCTAATCTTCTTGAACCATGTACGTGTATTGTGGCACAGTATACTGGGGATTATCTTCTACATGTATATACTGAAGTCAATCCTTCATTCTCATTATTCACTTTTTCATTTTTTTCACTTTTTTCATTTCACTTTTTTCATTTTCACTAGAAGGGAGATATCCACATTATACAGGGCTTATTGGCTATTTATTTATTTAATTTAATTTAATTTATTTTTTATTTATTTATGTATATATTTTTTTTTGGGGGGGGGGGGGCAGGTAACTGGTAAACCTACAAGTTCTTTAAACCTTCCATGTCCATTTTCACCAAATACTGTTAACTGAGTAATTTATTTCTTGCTAGTAATCACTTATTTGATTTCGACAACAAATTTTGTAGGGAATTGTGCATATCAAACAGAAATGTGTTTGATACTGACTAAAAAGAAACACTTTTTCTAGTTCTATTTGGGTATTTATACTGAGGATCGGAAATGAAAGGGTGCTATTGTTTTAGAGAATTGTGTAGGTTGTTAAGTCACACCTTCAACCCTTGAGAGATACATCGTGGGCCTTTCTAAACATCCTAATCTGAGGAAATCTTCTCAGAGACCCAAAGAAAACATGAGTAAATGGAAGTGAGAAGCTCTGAAAAGTCTAGGAGAGGAAGTAGGTTCCGTTAGGTGTCTTATGGGTACTACCGTGAAAGAATATATTTCCTCTCGATTTAGGGTTAGATATAGTATCACATCCTGAGAAGGGCTGTGGATTGACCTAATATTATTGTGTTTTATACTCTTGTGAGACATACAAGGATTTTGTTTTCACTTAAGTTTGAGTAAGTTGATCCCGATGTTAGCATAAATGATTTACTGAGTTGAGAGTTGACTCAGCAGACTATATAGTTAATGTTAAATGTATTTGTAATCTAGGATCTGGGCCAGTATTTAATTCAATACTTTAGTCTGAAATATTGTATTGTGCCCAGTTTTCATATCTGATGGACTACTTTGAAAATTTCAATATTCAGTTAATTTTTTGTGGGGGATAAATAAGTTACCCCAAGAAAGCTTGCTATCAAAACTTCAGCCAATCATGTGATAGTGTACATGTAGCTTGGCATGCAAATGTCAGTTTAGCTATGCCTTTAGAAGCAAAGCATGCATATTTCAATTATGGCCTGATTGATGTGCATATACATGTATAAGTTTGGATTTGTCACCATATTGGAAATAAATTGATGCTATTACATTATTGAAATAGTCAAATGTTAAATAATATCCATGAATTTGTCCCCTTTTCTTCTTAATTGTTTATCAGGGGCTAGTGGTCTGGGGAAGTCCACACTGGTCAACACACTGTTCAAGGCCAAGATCAGCAGACGGTCAGCAGAAGAGAACAGTGAAGAGTTACCGCCACCCATCCCCAAGACGGTTGAAGTCAAGTCCATTAGCCATGGTAAGACACACAGGGTTGTTTACTGTATAAGCCAATACCTACATGTACATGTATAGAGTTGATATCAATCGCAACTATGTACATAAGAGATAGGAGACTGCAAAATTGTGATTGAGTGGAGGACTTGCGATTGATCCAAATCAATCGCAACTCTTTGGAAGACGGGGCCCAGGGATACAGGCATTTTTGTGAGTTGTCGTTTTTGCAGCGATTTAAACAAGCTGCTTACAATTCATGCATTGCTCACTTATTTGGTGTGTTGTTAAATTGGCAACTCCACAGCACTTTGAGTATTTTGGGGATATAATTGCTGAAATATACAGTTTTTCAAATTATTTTTGTTATTTAGAAAAACCTTGTTTCCTCTTTTATGATTACAGTAGGCCTCTGATATTAATGTGGTATTAGTGTTTGGTATTGACTTTAGTGAGATATTGGAGACAGAACTTCAAAAGTATGTTTAAAAAGTGCTTGTCAGAGCTTTTAAACGCTAAGTTGGCTATGTTCATTATCAAGTAGCATCAAGTACACTGGTCCTTTTTTCCACCCAAACACACAAAACATGAAGTTTTTGATTGCTTAATTATCCAATACTGCCAACTGGTACTGGTACTTTTATAGCAAATACTTTATGAAAGGGGGAGACAATAAAGAATGTATGGACTTTAGATTATTACATCGAAATGAAACCTCTGCGGAAATAATAAAGGAAAGTTCAATTAATGTATGTGAATATTAGGTAGATCTAACCTGCATGTGTACCAGTACAGATGGTATGGTATGTACTCAATGAATATGAGGAGTGATCCACTAAATATGTATTAAAGGTATAGAGCAGTTTTGGAAACACCCCCCTCTCAAAAAAATGAAATGGAAGCTCTTATTTCCAATCATATGAAAGAATATGTTTTGACTAATACGTGATGATACAAATTTTGCCGGGAGACCGCCTACTAATTGATATACTATTTGGTAAATTATTATATTTATCCGGATTGGATAGATATCGCGTAGTCCCATATACATCTTTATGTGTACAATGCTTGTAACTTTACCAAGACTAGGCCAAATTTCTTATCATTTTGATGATTCCAGAACCGTGCAGTACACACCAATTCTTAATGCTAGATGATCAACCTTTTCTGATCGATTCCACAATGTTTCTTTCACAATGCAATTGCATGACCAGAACTGGTCTATACCTTTAAAGGTCTATCTTGGATGTCATCGCTGAATACCCTGTTGCTTCTATTTGCATGTAGAAAGTACTTAAAATGCAATTATAGCATAGCATACAAAAATACTTCCGTCAGGAGATGGTGTATTTGTATAATCTAACTTTCTCTTTCTCCTAGAGATTTATAATGTTTTCTAATCAAGGGGTTAGACAGTTTCAATTTAGACTAGAAATATATAAAACAGCCGTGATGTGAGTATAGTTTCCCGTTTGATGACAATTTGTTACAACAACAACAATATTTCATTTGTACCTGCCAGTGAAACAATGCATTTTTGGCCCAAGTTTGTGGCCTCTGTTTTGAAAATGTTTATATTTGGTTTAATTAGTGGTAACTAGGTTGATTTAGGTAACTGTTGTCAACAATTTGGGGAAACCAGAAAGATACCTTCAAAATAAATAAGTTTGAATGGTTTACATGACCTGAAGAATGGTCAAATAGCTAAGAAATTTACTTTCCAGAGAGTATGGAATTATCTATTCAGGTTCTGCAAAGCTTGTGAAATTTTGGAAAGATTAATTTGACTTTTGCTTGTAAAATTTATTATTCAGAATAGCCAGTAGAAAAAAATTGGAACAGGAAATCAATAAAATTCCTAGTTCACTTAATAATTTGTTTTAATGCTGCATATACATAAATAAAAGAGACATACATAATAACAATAATATCTAAGATTTATATAGCGCTGGTATTTCTAAGCGCTTTACAAAACGAATGAAAAATAATTATGTTTAATCTAAATATGTAATAAGCATCAACAAGAAACGTGAAATGAACTCTTGACACTTTAAAACGTAGACTCAAGACCTAAGACCTTCCTATTCAACACAAAGTAATTCCCCATCTTCATACCTAATTTATAAACCACATCCTATCTTCTTGTAATTTATTCATTATCCAAAGTACATAATTTTGCAGTTTCATGTATGTTGCTTATCAGGTGGGCTGTATCTAATACAGACCACCTTATAATTTTGTTAAAATTGCCTTTATTATTATTATTTATTATTTATTAGAAATGGTTCAACCAAATATCTTGAAATTTAGCACACATATGTATAGGCATATTGACAAAATAAGGGAAGGTTTTTAACCTTGACCTTGACTGATGACGTCATCTAGACGCCATTTTGTAAAATTTTACGAAAATCAACTCATGATCATATCTTCATAACAAAAGGTTATTTCTCATTCATATTTATCATTATCAAGGTCAATATCAGTCCAGTCAATTTCAGGTCAAAAAACGCGCGCGTGCGCGTACGTCCGCGCGTCAGTGCGCGCGAAAAATTTCAAAATGCTCAAAATCATCTCAAATTTATATTGCATACGTTTCAAGTCATTTTAAGCATTTTATAAAAAAATCGCGCGCGCGTTTTCGCGCGTAACACCATTACAAAACATAGAATCGCCATTTTTTTTTTCATGATATTTCTCATATTTTTTCGAGGAATTTGATACCATGTTTATCTCTTTATGACCATTAATAACAAGATGAGCATCAATTCAAGATAAATTTCTGTGCGCGCGAGCTCTTTTCATACATAGCATATATGGGCAAAAACATGCCTATACAAAATCCATTATAGCTCTTTGGAATGAGCCGTGACCTTCAATTTGTTTTCATATTAAGATAGAGTATGAGTCGGAGATATGATTCCATGTCTCATTTGGCCATTAAGTGTATCGTGACATCATCATAATGGCCTTGGAACTCAAAATACGAATTTGCATATTATGACGTCAGCATATTTATGGAAAATTGATTGTATCTCTGTAAATATTGATTGAATTTCTTCAAAATTTTAAAAAGGTTGTAGATAAGATAATTCTCTACAAGTTCAATTATAAATATTTTTCATTTTGATGACGTCATCAGAGTAAAAATTTCGATTCAAGGCCTCATGTCAGAAATTTCACAATTTGCGTGTTATGACTATAGAAGGTGAATTTCGTTCACGTAATGAATCTACATGATATTGTTTATTAAGAATTTTAACCAGTTTCTCGCTTATTTTTGCTCTATTTTGTTTTCAAATTTTAGTTGACCAGCCCACCTATACTTGTTCCAAACAAGTATTATATGTCTAGTTTGTATTTTCATTTTCATTATCATGTTACTGTTAATACACTGTTAGTTAATTAAAGAGCGTTTGTTTTGTCTAAAATAAGCACATACATGCACTTACTCCCAGCAATGAAATCTATTAATTGACCGATTGTGTGAATTTATTTAATGATTTGAAATGATTGTTTCATGTCTTAACTTTTTCCAGTAATTGAAGAGAACGGAGTGAGATTGAAACTGACCGTGACAGATACACCTGGCTTTGGGGATCATATCAACAATGAAAACTGGTAAGTTTACCTGACAGAAGGAGCCTACATTGTTTCCTTAAAGCCCCACTGCACTTCTTATAGCTACTTGCGCCCTCTGTATAGCAAACAATGCCTAATCGGTGACCATTGGTCCCCCACGATCGTCTTTTTTTAATGTTCATTGAGAGCTTATTTGATGAGATAACCACCCGTCAGTGACCTCGCAGGGAGGTCTAATCCCTCCTGGCCAGGCTAGTATGACGGGGCTTTAACGCATGATCTCAGGATTAGAGCTGCCTTGATATTATTGTTATACTGACCTATTTGACAAAGATCGGAAGTGTCGGACTGCAATTGTTACATATCTTGTTTTGATGTTTCAAGGTTGCAAGGCGATTTGATTGAGAAAGAATAACCCTTTCTAGGAGGAAAATGTGCTTCATAAAGATTTAGGAGTTTTTGTTGTGATAGCCTATTGAAAGAAGGTCCAAATATCTGTAAATTTACAAAAGAAAGAAATTATATTTGAGAACTTCGATTGGGATGTACCCATATCCTAATTGTTTGTATTAAGGGTTTTTAGCTATAGCAGAAAATTGATCGGTCAGAACATAAACATCCACAAGGTTCATATAAAATGTTGATTTTTTTTTTGTACAGTAAGATGAGGAAGTTGGTGCCAATTAATGTACATGAATGTGAGGATACAGATCAGGCGCTACGAAATAGCGCACCTCTATATTTTTAGAATAAGAAATGCTAAATATTTTGCTCTGTTATTTGTCTTTCCTTAGTTGGATTCCAATAGAAGAGTATATCAACGAGCAATATGAGAAGTACCTATCAGAAGAGATCAACATCAGTCGTAAGAAACACATTCCAGATAGCAGAGTCCATGTATGTCTCTACTTTATAGCACCAACAGGTCATGGGTAGGTCAACAGAAAGATGGAGACATTAAGATCTTTCACTTTATTTTGTCCAGGATTATTCTGGTGCATTTTATAGATTTTAACTCTGTATGAAGTCAATGTTGCTTTATTGATGTGATTTGACTTACCTATTCTGATGTACATGTATGTGTAAGTGTTCTTTTTTAAAACATAGATGGCAGTATACTGATTACTGATATGGGATGGAAGGAAGATGTGAAAGGAGGGGGGGGGGGGGGAAGAGTTTTTTGTATGTGGTTGGAATATTTGCCTTTGGGAAGATATACATTTTTCACTAAAATATGAAGGAATGTAAAGTAAAAGCTGTTTGTAAATTATAGGCACGAGAGGGGCATATGATTTTATGTACTAGTAGTCTAAATCCCACCACACACTACAGGGTATATGATTTGAAAATGATCAAAATTTGGAAGAATTTGTAATGGCATTTGATATGAACATTCAATTATGTAAAATCTTAATGATCAAGGATATGAATTGTCATATGAGTAAATAATTTCTGAATTTCAAGGAATTTCATGCCTTTTTAGGGGAGAAAAAACTGAATGGGCTCAGAATTGTAGTGATGTCAGACCAGTAGTGAGTTTGTCTATGATTTGGAGCCAATTCGGCCTTTATTCTGACTAGAATAGTTTAATGCACTAATATTCCAGTTGATGGTATTCCTATCATTATATAGAATTATTCAGACGATGTTTGTGTAGATTTCCGTCATTAATATAATTGCCATCTCCTCAAAATCCAGATCACAGGAAGATCATATAGTGTGTGGTAGGCTTAAAATTTATGGGAACAAGCAATACAGATGTACAGTGAATGTTGTATTTTAAAAAAATTATTAAAAACCAAAAAATTATTTCAAATCAAGACTAAAGAAATATGATGAAGTTTTAAAAATGAATACACAATTGTCATCTTTATTCCTTTTTTTTTCTTGCTTTGTTTGCAGATTAAAACCTCTAGATGTTGAGTTCATGAAGAGGTTGGCCAAGGTCGTTAATGTTGTACCAGTTATCTCCAAAGCAGACACACTCACCATTGAAGAAAGACAGCTCTTCAAGAAGAGGGTGAGGATTTATAATCTCAACATTAGACATTAGATTTAATTATTAACCGTTTGCCTACAGGAACTGGATGGTCCCTGTATTAAAGCCATGGGGATGAAAGAATTCAATAGTTAATGAGTTAAAAAGTACCAATCACCTGAAAAAATAACTGGTATACAGCTTAATAGCTTGAATATATAAAATCAACCTAAAAAGACACTTTACCTGGCATGATCATGATCTCTATAGGTAAACAGTTAAAATTGAGGAGTGTGAAGAAAATACAAAATATCATTAAATCCCACGTATAGGGCTCATTCAGACTTGGGTTCTGTGCCAGCCCTATTCTATGCGGGTGTGTATTCGTGCGTTAACAAGTCTAACTAATAACACATTTTTCCAGTCACTTAGAATGTATTTATATTGCAATGTCTCTAATATTTTTCTAATATTTTTCTAATATTTGAAGCTCATATTTTGAATATATTGTAGCCAAATGGAACTGTATCTAGAGCAATACTTTTTTTGGTGATTGGTACACTTTAATGGGTTTCATTAATTAAACAAAGTTTAGTTTAGAGCCTTAGCCTCTGAACTGGAGGTCTGTATGTTTGAAAGTCAAGTTACTGTGCTAGTGTCCATGGTTATAGCATTTCGCATTATCTTAAACCTTTAGATATGATCTCAAGCATGAAATATTGATGTTTCTTCCCTGTATTTACTTTGCTTTCATAACATCCAAGTTGTCATGGAGATCAATGAAAAGTGATAATATATTTCACTTTCATATCACCGAGGGCACTTGACGAATTAAAAACAGCATGCTACTTTGCCAGGTCAATTTCCAGTATTGAACCCTCTCCAAGCTTTTAATCTTGATGATCAGTTCATCAATACTGTAGGGTTGCGGTTCTAACAAATTCCTAGCGCTCTTAAGTACACAGAGGCAGCCCAGCAGACATGTTGTACGATTGATAACTACTGGCTAACTGACCAGGTTTTAATGTATAAAAGCATTACAGCATTCTATGTAGCATTCCACATACATTCCATGCAAAGTAGAAGAAACAATAAATATTCATATAGTCCCATACAAGTATAAATCAGCATCACAAAGTATCTTGAATATTCAGACATAAACAAAGGGTATATATTGAATATTCATAGTATATGTAAATTATACTATAAGCTTGACTGCATCAGGTGAACATTGAAACCAATGAGAGAGAGAGATAGACATATGAAAGGATGGTGGATGAAAAGGGTGAATGTGAATGAGGGATGACCTATTAATATGAAAGGGATGAATCATGGACATGAAGGGGAGTTTCAGCAGTTCAAAATAAATCCCTACAATACCTTAAATGGACAGGGCTAGGTTGCTTGGCAAAACTCAGGAACTGTTTCTACATGTCATATATATATTATCAGAATGATAATGTTACTGCAAATCCCATCTATCAAAACAAGAATAACGATAGGTGATCGTGCATTTGCTTTTGCAGCCCCAAAACTCTGGAATAACTTGCCATTTGAAGTCAGAAAATCACCATCTGTGATTATCTTTAAATCTAAGCATATCAGAAGCTCCTGTAGGCAGTAGAATATATACTTAATGTTGGATAGTTTCTGCGCTCTATAAATGTATTATTATTAATTATTATTATTATTAATAATTATTATTAATATTTTGATTTCAGATAAAAATGGCGCTGAACAAGAACACGATCGAGACGTACCCCATGAAGAACCTGGAGGAAGATGAGGAGGACACAGCTCTCAATGATGCCCTAAGGGTAAGGCCTTATTTATAATTACAGTGGTTAGATGAGCAAGTGTGCGCTTGTAACAATGACGCCTGGCTGGAATGCTTCCCAGGGAGTGGAGAATGTGCATACATTGTGTGCGGGCAAGCCTGAATCCGATGACCGGGGTAGGAATAAAGCTGTAAAGGGCATTGAGAGGGCTTGCGGTCCTGAAATGCGCTATATATAAGAACAAACTATTATTATTATTATTTATTAGAGTGAAACCTGCCTTAGCAACCGCCTGTATAGAAAGACCACATTTTTTTATTTTCCTTGAATAAATAGACTTTGCCATTGATACATGTATTATAGAAACCTGTACACAAAGACCATCTTTCTATTAAGACCACTTTTCTTGTCTCCCTTGAGCAGTCTATATAGACATGTTTTTACCTTCCCTTGCCTTAAAAAAATCCACCCATGGGCAATTTTAGTACCCTGTTATCTATCTCATAGAAATCATATTTGGATTATGTAATACATCACTGTAATGTTCGTACATTTCTACAGGTGATGGACGAGGCTGTTGAAATTGCCTGTAGTTAATATTTCAGAAGTTATTGCGGTTATGTTTCATACAGTTTACAAGTACAGTCAAACCTGCTTTAGTGACCACCTGTCTACAAAGACCACATTTTTTGTTTCCCTTTGAAATGGTTTCTCATTGAAACATGTACTAAAGGAACCTGTCTACCAAGACCACTTTTTTTTCTTCTCTTGGGTGGTCGCTATAGACAGGTTTGACTGTATAAAACAATAGCCTTTCAAGCCAGATAACCCTTGATAGCAGCATGCATTCTTATAAAATGCTTGGCCAGGATGCATCTGCTAGCTAACTATTGTGAGGTAGTGTAGAGGTGGGTTACTGTTCCAAGAGAGCACCTCAGGCTAGTGTGAAGACAGAGCCATGATTCCAAATCAGTCAAGAAATGGAATTCAAATCATTGGCTGCCCGCGAGAAGGCCCTTTTTTTCACTAGGGCGATCTCGTCATGAAATTGTGATGGCATATTGAAGTGTTCAACTGAAGATTCTTTTGTGTTCCTGTCAATAGAAGCACTTTATTTGGAAGGTTTAAATTTAGTCCAATGCTGTCATTAGGGTAAACGGCATAACAATGCATTAAGCAGTTTAGGAAAGTGAACGGACCTTGAATATTTGTTATCCCTTTGATGATTATGTCCTAAGAAAACACATTCCAGTTATTCCTGATCTCAATTGAATGAGGTTTAGTAAATAGTAACCTGGCTGACCGAAATCCCTTAAAAATTCTTTTAAATTGTGGGTTGTGGTTGTAAGATACTGTAAGTCTTACTCCTTTACAAAATGATACACTCAAACTGTGCCCCCTCCCCCTAAAAAATAATTAAAAACACCTTTGATGTGCAAGAAACTTTACAAAAGTTTCTTGCTTGAATATAATTCATTAATTGATTTCACAAAAAATGGTCAATACATGTATTATGATTGATAAAAATTTTGAGACTTTACAGCTTGCTAAAAATCTGGGTTTCACTTTTTATTTTTATCTAGGAAATGTTGTCATCCCTTTCAAATATGCAAACTTTGCAGAGATTTTGATGTATGTTCTTTTAGTGATTCAGTATTAAAAATGTTCCTTCTATTTTTCTCTCTCAGGACCAAATGCCATTTGCTGTAGTAGGAAGTGATAAGCTTCATGAACTTGATGGACGAGAAATCCTGGGAAGACTTACAAATTGGGGTCTAATTGAAGGTAAGCAATCAATAAGTATATTTCAGAATGGATCTTCTTTATATTTTCAGGGTTTTGACATTGTCAAAAGTGTGAAAAACTATGTACTGTTTCATCTTCGCATTTTATTGAGAATAGAAGCGACTCAAATTTATGAATAAGGTTTTTTTAAAACAAAAAATCATGACTTTTTAAATGTCTGTACGTATGATGTAGGAGATATATTTTATAGACATTTGAATTCATTGGCAGATCTATTGTCATTTTTTATGGTTTTTATTGGGGGGGGGATCAGAGGGATGTAAAACTTCATTATAGAATTATTGACATTCCCCAAGTAAAGACGATTAGTCATTGAGCATTGAGGTAGGGAACAGGAGTCCATGCCCCTAACTCAGTTTGATACGTAAAGAAAATGAAATTCAAATAGAAAATATTATGTGGACACATTCCCCCTTTTTCCGGATCCTCCGTTGATATGTTTTTTTCTTCTATCTCTCAAATTCAGCAAACATATTTCATTCCCCAAATATCCAATTTAAGAAAAAACTATTTGTGATGGATTAATTCAATCAGAAGAGCTCAACATTATCTGAAAGCAATATCCATATTGAAGATTTCAAAACTTTATATTCTAGTAAAGAGATTTTGGCCATGTTACTCAACGTTGCCATTACTCAATGTTGCCTTCCACATTATGACAACAGTTTGAAGAAACTAAAGCTTACCAAAAACATATACATTTTTAAAACTGATTTTGAAGAAATAAAACGTTCCTCATGATTTCCACATTGTTTTTTTCTGCACAGTTGAGAACCCGAACCACTGTGAGTTCTCCAACCTGCGTGACATGCTGATCAGAACTCATCTCCAAGACCTGAAAGAAATCACCGACACCATCCATTACGAGAACTTCCGCTACGAGAGACTCCAAGCTAGACAGAAGTACGATAAAGCAGATGAAAGTAGATGTTGAAAATATCATGTTATTATTATCCCATGTTTGTAATATATACTAAAGGGTCCTCTAATTGAATTCTAAAGGAATCATTGTGCTGATGAAGGATCCTCTAATCCGCTCATTACCATGCCCATATTTAACATTAACAACATTGGATTTTATTTAATTATTTTCCTTGGAGGAGATAAACATTCAGAAATGTCAATTTTTTTTATACAAAATGGAAAAGTGAACAGGAACATCTTGTTGATAGTGTTTGCACTAGAAATGTGTTCTACAAATGTTTTCACTTTAAAGGTATAGACCAGTTCTGGTCATGCGATTGTATTGTGAAAGAAATGTTGTGGAATCGATCAGAAAAGGTTGATCATCTAGCATATAAGTATTGGTTTGTACTGCAAGGTTCTGGAAACATCAAAATGATAAGAAATTTTGCCCAGTCTTGGTAAAGTTACAAGCACTGTACAGAAAGATGTATATGGGACTACCCTATATATATCCAGTCCAGATTTACCAAATATATCAATTAGTAGGAGGTTTCCTTGCAAAATTTGTATCATCACGTACATGTACTAGTCAAAACATATTCTTTCACATGATTGTTTATAAGGGCTTCCGTTTCGTTTTTTCAGCGGGGGCGTTTCCGAAACCGGTCTATACTTTTAATATGTGTGTGTAAATGAGTCCCAAGCTATCCTTAACTTAGACTTATATAGAGGGCGTGTGTACTTGCAAATATAAACAGTGCACATGAATAAGACACAAATAGGCAATTCAAGAAAGAAGCTTTGTGTCTGCTGTCTTTTCATTTGAAATACAAGGTTGTGGTACCAATTAACATTCCCTATTTAATATGTAATCACAAAAATGGTGTAGAATCTGACAGATCCATGTGGTGATTTGAATAATATAAAGTAGAATAACAAACTATTATTTCTTCTTTCCTCGACTGTCCTTTCTAAACCTCTTCTGCTTACCCTCCCAACATTTCTTCCTCCTATTTTATTACATTCTTGTAGAAGTACTATTTTTGGTTCATATTTTTATCTCCCTCTTTCTCTCATTTCTCCATTTTGTTCATTTTCTATCCTTACAGCACCAAGAAATGTGACTCGACTACCAAGTAAACCCCATCCACCCCAACCACCACCCGTCCTCCTCTGTGTCTATCTGTCTGTTTGTCCTGGTGTATGTGCATCTGTCCTTCTGTCTGTCTGTCTGTCTCCACCCTTACAGTGCCTGCATCCACCTACAGTCTCTACTCCCAAACCTGTTTGATTCCATTCCATGTTTTAAATTTTAAATTTTCTAATCATCAATCACCTAACTTATCTTTTGTATTGGATGGTTGAAAATTGCAATTTTTAACTTTCATCACTTTTCATATTAACAGCCATCTCATTTCGTCCATCACACCACTGTGTTTTCCAAGACAGCATATATTTTTCCTGACTGTATGTAATCGTTTTATTGAAATTTTGATTTATTCTATATTTCGTAATATCCATTAAAATTTAACCTTTCAACAGCGTGATTCAAGTCACATAAAGTTTGCTGTATGTGTACCTTTCATGTACTGATCTCATTGCAACTCCTGCATATTTTCATTTTTATCAGGAGATATTACATTTTTATGCACATGTATATACATCCCTACTGCATAATCTTGTACAGTTTGTGCATATCGAGCTGATAA